>PVKU01013902.1:0-26010 GCA_004027475.1 Anoura caudifer
TTTTTTTTTTTTTGTCTAGTTGCAGCTGTTAGGTAGTGAGGGGTGGAGCCTTAGGTGTTCCCCAGGGCGGGACAGCCCAGTTGCTGGGTAGTGACACTGTATGTGGGGGCGGGGTCTGAGAGGAGACAATGGCGTTTGATCCACTCACTCTTGGATTCCCCTCCCTTCCACTGCTTCCCCTTTGCCTGGCTTATCCGCGCGCGAATGTGGGACCACCTGGTCAGCCAGCCGCCTTGTGCGGCCTCACTGGTTCTGCACAGTTGCCACCCCATGCTCGGGGTCTGCTAGCCGCCACCTGTGCACCTGGGGGCTGCCAGACGCTGCTGTCTGCGTGCCCGTCTGCACCTCCACTTTTTCCTGCCGCGACTCCGCCCCTCTTACCGGTCTGGATGAATCGTTGTTGGACTTCCAAACAGTTTGATTTTCTGAGTTCTGGTTGTTTTCTTGTTTCTAAATCTTTGTTGTCCTTAATTTTGGTTGTGAAGGAGGCACAGTGCGTCTGCCTACACCTCCATCTTGTCCAGAAGTCCTACATCTACTTCTTGATTTGTCAATCTAGTCATTACCTATCGACTGTCATTTATCGAAGTTGAAGATTTGGTTCACCATTCCCTTATTAAATTTTAAGTTATCATCTTTAGTTCTTTTATTGATTTATGTTTTTACTGATTATATGTATAACTTTAAACAATATGCTTAAACTTCCACTTCTTATTCCGTCAACTTTTGACAGGGCCTTTGAGTCCTTACAAGAATAGTGTGAGAATGGTCATTCCTGTGCACGTTCTTCCCCCTTCTGTGTCCAACCCTGCCAGCGCACTTGTATTTTCACTTCATCAAGTTGTCGACATACGCGTTCTGCCTGCAGCTACAACCAAGACTTCCTTTTCTTTTTTTTAGATGAATCTAAAAGTTGCAAACCAATCAACAACTGTTGACATTAGTATAGCAATGCAAACAGGGTTCAATGCTGGGCCAGACAGCATGTTAGGTTAGGATTACATTTTCTCCTCCAATGTCCTGGTCCTTCAGCTGTTTACAACATTGTTTCTAACGTCCAGGTCAAATTAAGGTGCTTCTTTTCTTATACTATCAAGTAGTTAAAAGTCTGCTACATTGTAGTTTGTTTCTTATTTACCTTAAATCAAATTTGTCTTATGTTAACATTGCTACTCCAGTTTCTATAGGGTTAGTATTTAAATGACCTATTTCCATCCATCTATTTTCATCTTCTAGGGGTAGTTTTGCCCCAGACACATAGAGCTAGAATTTTTTAAACCCCCTTTGGTAATTTTTGCCTTTATTTAGGCATGTTTCATTCATTTATTTATTTTTGATAATTAATGACGAAATTTAACTTAATTCTACCATCTTAATTTATGTGTTCTGTTTACTGTCATTTTTCTTGTTTTGTTTTTTTCTATATTTCATAATTCCTTTCCTGGAATTTCCAATGGCTTTTCTTTCTTCTTGATTTATTTGCATTTACATTTTCCTCAAATTTTCCAAATTGTCAAAAATACTTTTAGACAGACAACAGTATGGTGATTACCAAAGGGAAAGGAGGGTCGGGGGAAGTAGAAGAGGATAAAGCGGGGGAAAATGATTGGGGTGCTGAACACACAATGTAGTATATAGGTGATGTGTTATAGAACTGTACCCCCGAAACCTATGGAATTTTACTAAACAATGTCACCCCAATAAATTCAATAAAAACAAAAATATTTTCTTCAGTATTGGGTTCCCTTTATTTCTATAAACTTTCCTCGAAAAGCCCTTAATTTTCCAGCTTCGATTTGGACTGGTTGTGCTAAAGTTTTGCTAATGAGCTTCGCCCAGGAACTTCCTTGCACTGCTTTATTGAGTGAGAGTGGTACGCTGTTTTCCGGATTCCATGTCTCATCTTCCTTGGTTTATTCTGCCATTTTGCTGGGGTCCATCTTCAAGTAAGTTCTAATAACAGGTGCTTAAAAGGTAACATTTTAACCTGTTTTGTGAAAAGATCTGTTTTCTTCCCTTACTCTTCTTGATTAATATTTGGCTTAGTGCTGGATTGCAGTTTGAAAAATAATCTTGTTTCAGAACTTTAAAATTCTGGAAGGATTTTATGTGGAGGAACATGTTCTAGACGATGTCCCAGGGACATTCAGGACCCGAAATAGGTGAGCCTTAGGACTTCGGGGGTCTTTACATGTAGTTCAGTTGTCATTAGTGTCATACATTACAAAGGAACAAGTCAGACTAGCAACTGTCTCAGCGAAGAGTGAGTGTTCAGGGTCTGGGATAGTCTGGAGAGGCTGACTAGGTTCATTTCAAGATAATAGAACACCTGGAGATAGGCTTCTCTGGCCTGGATTTAATAGGCTGTTCCCAGTCAAAACAGTGCCCCTCTGAAATCTGTGTTTCTTCAGGCCAACTCTGGGTGGCTTGGCGGTCACAATCAAGCTCGGGTGCAGAGCGGCTGCATGCTTCCTGGACCAGACAGTGCCCAGTCATCAGTGGGGCTGGACTGCCGAGATAGCCCATTCCCTTGGATAATTTTAAATTATCAACTTTAGTTCTTTTAAGGATTTATGTTTTTACTGATGATATGTGTAACTTTAAACAATATGCTTAAACTTCTACTTCTCATTCCGTCAACTTGGTCAATGTGAGGGCAGAGGGAATAAAGAACAAAGAAAGGTTCATACTTTTATTTCCCTTGTGTGTGAGATAAGGTATGACCTACCTGCTGGCCCAGTGCTTACGGGGCAGAAACAAAAAGCTGGACCAATTTGTATGACGCGAGGTGTCTCTAGGTCTATCTGAGTGGCTCCATGCTCACTCCCTGTGATTTAACCTTCATGCTGCTAAGGCAGCCTTTAAAACCATTAGCTCTCACTCCCACATGAGGTAGTTGTGGAAGTCATGGTTATCTGGTTCCTCTATGAACAGGATAACCCTACATCAGAGGGACAGATGGTATAGGGTGTGGGGAAGGCTTGGGACGGTGGGGGGTTTTCATGGCTTGAAGATGAGATCACATAATATGTTCTCTTTTATGAGGTGGCTTGGATAGAGTCAGAGAGATGAATTGCCTATAAGACTAGTAAACCCCAAAATGTGCTAAATGCTTTCCATAATTTTGAGAAAGGCCTGTTTCAAAACCATTGTTAACTTATTAAGTATCATGTGGATGCCTTGTTTATGTGGACCAGTAATCAACATGCAAGTCTTCAAACACAGGTGTAACAGTAAGCCAGTTCTTACCACTTTGCATCCATGAATATCTATGTCAGTGAGCCATGTGAAGCTAGATTTTTAGAGTAGATAAGAAGGATGTCCCAGTAACATAAGCAATGCAGTGTTACGACTAACGCTTGAGCTGTGAAGTCAGGTTTCTGGGTTCTTCCTAGCTCTGTCACATACTAGCTATGTGACCTGGAACAAGTTATCTGCTTTATTAACCTTCAGTTGCCTTTCCTGTAAAATGTGATTAATAGTACTTACCTCATTGATTTATTGTGATGCCTAAATGAGGTAATATGTAAAATACTCAGACAGTGCCAGCATAGAATAAGCATGTAATGCAGATTAGCGATTATTAACAGCAGTTATTGATAGTTCAGGAGGCCCTTCCGGATCCTTATCATTAACCACAGGAAGATGACAGTAGGAGGATTATCCATAAGTTTAAACAGCATAAAGGTGTTCTCGAAGGTTCAGATACAACATGGGACATGGGGAGCCATGTTTGTTCATTGCTTTAGTAGTTGTCACCCAAAGATCCAGCTCCATGAACACCCATGTTCTGGGGTTGGCCATCAGTGAAACTGTGCAGCCATCTCAGATGGTGAGCCCAAGGACGCTGCTGGAATCTTGAGCCAAGTAAAACTCTGCTACTCACGGAAGGGCTTCAAGATTGCCACCAATTTGAGGAGCACGTAGTTTTAGGTTTGGAAAAGGCATATAGTAATGTAATGAGAATGCATTTCACAGTCATAGACATTTATGCATGCAAAATGGAAAAGATTTTCTTAAAACTCATCTTAGTTCCAGAGCTAAGTTGCCTGTTGAGTGCCCCCCACTGGGGACCTGGCCTGTAACGCAGGCATGTGCCCTGACTGGGAATCAAACCAAAGACCCTCAGGTTTACAGGTTGGTGCTCAATCCACTGAGCCACACAAGCCAGGACAAGGTTAAACTCTTTAATATCTGAGTTCTATCATTCCCCCTGTGAGTTTTGATTATCTGATTTGTATAGGGTTAGTTTATAAACTAAAACAACATAAGATAGAAAAGCTACACAATATTGGAAGAATGGCAGGCTTCAACTTCAGAGCCTGTTCCCTCTAGAACACCCAAAGAATAAACTTGCTACCCTCTGCCAGGCCAGCCTGATCCTAGGCTGTGCCTGGAGTTCCTTCTCATACAAAATACCATCCATTGGGAAATGCTGGTATCTGCAGCATGATTATCCAGGCACCCCTGAGGAAGAAGACAGCCAGCAAGCAAGTGGGCAAGTCCAAGTCCGTCCAACAGCCCCTGAGCCAGAGAGCTAGTCCTTTTTTTTTTTTTTTTTCAAATCTTCTAGCCCACAATTCCATGGGCTAGAAGGCATTCAGCTTCTCAGCCAATCCCCTCTTAAACTGTTTGCCATTGCCTCCTCCTATGGCTCCTCCCCAGTAATCTGATCAGATCTCTCTGTATCACTGTCACACCATGGTATAGGAACTTTTGAAAGTTCTGCCACACCGCACAGGGGTGTTCAGAACTCCTGAAGCTGCTTCAGGCCCATCTACCTGATTGCCTCATTTAGCCCTTCCTCCGTTTGTTTGCTCTCTCCTAGAGACAAGGCCATACGACAAAGTGTGCTATCTCTCCAGGCAACACCCTGGAAGTTTAAGGATGGTTCTCCTGCTCTGGGAGTCCCCTATACCTCAGCGGAACAGGTGAGGTAGTTCTTCAGTACCCCTCTTGGAACTCAGCCTGAAAAGCGAGAGTGAAGGATAGAGAAAAGCCCATGAAGCCAAGGTATTTTCATATCCTCTCCAGATCTTTCTCTCCTGCCAAGTCCTGGGAATTTTACTTCCTTTTGGCTAGGAAAACTGTCCTTACATCATCCTATATTGCTCCGAAGTCTAACAATTATAGTATAAATTCTGTATTTGGATTTTGGCTCTTGATTGTTAAAGCCAAGCTTCAGAACTTAAAAATACGGTTCACTTTCAAACAGCCCAACTATTGCAGTTTAAAAGTTTCTGCTTCCAAGCCTATCATCAATGTTATCAATTTCAAGGGCCTAATTTAGCATTCAAAGCCAAGAATTTGACTTTTTGTTTTTGGCTGTATCGTCCTCCCTCTAGGGCAATCCCTGTCAGGGGTGACGAACCTGCAGCCTGTGGGCCTCATGTAGTCCTGGGTGGTTATGAATGCGGCCCAACACAAAATCGTAAATCTACTTAAAACATTGATTTTTTTTTTAAATTCTTGTTAGTGTTTGTGTATTTAATGTGTGACCCGAGACACCTCTTCTTCCAGTGTGGCCCAGAGATGCCAAAAGGTTGGACACCCCTGCCAACTATTACTGCCATCTAATAGCTTACTCAAGAAAACTGGGAAGGGGAGAGCTAGTTCAAGAAAGCACAAGGACCCAAAGGAAAACAACCTTCAATATCTAAAAACATTTTACAGCTGTTAGCTTGGCTACAACACTGATCATGGCTACCAAGTCCATGACTTAGAGTTTCTGGGGGTATGAAAGCAGAGACAACCTGAGACAGCTCCTCAAAACCAGAGTGTAGCAGAGCATCAGAGAGCTCAGGAGGCCATGAACCAAGGCAAATACCAGCACTGAGATCTGACACTGCTGACTGACTCCGTGGGCTAGCTGAACTGCCAGGGCCGGGAACAGGGTGACGCACATAGGGTGTAAGCAAACCACCTTACATCCTGAAGTGTTCCTGGTATCTCTGTGTACAGCATCTTAGCCTGCAAGTCCCACCCCCCCACCCCCAAGGGGACTCAGCTGGACCATGTCAATGTAAGAAATGTCCAAACCTGTAAGGATTTCTGTGAGTTTACTTGAGCCAAACTGACAACAATTGCCAGGAAGCAAAACTTCAACAGGCTGAGAAAATGCTCCAGAAAATGGCAGTTTTGCACCTTATTTTATACATTGCAATCAAAAGAGGAGATGTAAGTAGGTTACATGAAATCTATCGGTGATAGATTATGGTGGCGGGAGAAAGCAAAGGGACAGGGAGAACCTCTGGGATTGGATAAAAAGGAAAATGATAGACACATAATTCACTTACAAAGGTGTGTACAGGATAGTCAACAGTCAACAATTAACACGACAATAACAACAACGAGGGGATTTGTGGTCTCCACTGCTGGTGCTTTGAGGGATCAGGAAAAAAGAAATCACTTTATTATTGTAAAGGCATGTTATCCTAGACCCTTAAAAGAACAATAGGCTCAGTTAAGGTCAAGACTGGCTTTTCTTAGGGAAAAATATTGCCCTAGGACATGACTACCAGCTAGGAATTTCTTTTAGTTAGAAAGTTTTCATTTCACATCATTTAACGTGGTTACTTTCAGTCTCTGAGTCCGTAAGGCTGCCTCGCAGGCCTCCCCTGAGCTTGTCAGTACGCGGCCCCTTTCTGTCAACAACCACCGTACTTATCCTTTTATTATCTGTGGGTACATACAACAGCAAAGTCTTTGCTTAGGAAGACATTTTCTCACTATACTGTGTGTGCACACGTGTGTGTGTGTGTGTGTGTGTGTGTGTGTGTGTGAGAGAGAGAGAAAGAAAGAAATAGGGAGAGATTCAATGATAACTTTTTTGTCTATTATAGATACCAAAGAAGAACAACAAAGTCCACTCTGAACCCCCAAGCACAGCTATATGAAAGAACCACAGAATTGTTGAAATTGTGGGAGAGGAAAAAAACTTTCCTTTGCTCTCAAAGTTCTTTCAGATGGTCTAATAATCAAACAGACAAGAGAAAGACAGCAAGGACAATGATCAAATTTCATTCCATGCATATGCATGGAAACTCCATATTCATAAGAAAGTCAGAGACTTTTGGAAGCCAGGATGGGAAAGTGAGGTCTGTATGACATTCTGTGCTAAGGATCCCCTTGGGGCTTCCGAGGGGAGGAAGGCCATCACAGGACAGTAAGAGGAGATGTCCAGTAATGCGAAGTTTGCCTTGCCCTGTACATAGGTCACCAAATGTTATTTCTGACCACCTGTTACTATGGGCAAGGCCCCCCTCCATTCCAATTCTTCTAGGTAGTTGAGTGCGTGCATAGGTGGAGTGGGGCAGGGGTGAGTGGATGGGGGAAGTTTCTCTTAAGCATGCAGGGTCTTGGTTGCCTTTAGCTCAAAAAGGATCCTCCCACTGAAACCAGAGGGCTGCTGAGTCTGGGTCTCTGGTCTTGTGCTGCCTGTCACCACTCAGCCAAAAAGCAGGGACAGGAATTGGATTATAATTGTGCTTTTATTAATATCAGAGGCTAGCAGTCTGGGAAGATGGCGGGTTGAAATCCTAACATCCACCCTCCCTTGAGCTTTCAGAAGCAAGTTTATCTAGGAAAAACATAGGGGTTTGGGAGGCGGGAAATTGGTAGGAGGTGCACTTGCGGGGGGAGCTGAAAGGGAAGTGCATAGGTCCAGTGTTATTTCTACATTCAGGTGAGCATTTCTCTCTTCCCCAGAGGTCTGTGGTTTATGGCCAGGAGGTGTATGTTCTCTGGTTAGGGAGGAGAGGTACAACCATTTACTCTCAAGTGTCCTAGGTTAGGAGAGATAAGGTCTCGCAATACACTAGCTGGCTATAAGTTGCTCAGACTGTTTGCCCTGGTTTAATTTTCTTGTCTTAGTTTCCCCATTGCACTTGTCCAGGAATTTCCTAGCTTCTTACTATCCTGTGGTATCTCAATACCACAGAGGCAAAATTGGGTGACTCCTGAACTTCTACAAAGGTTAACAAAGGTTGAACAGGACTTGCGATTTGAGATTCAGGGCTCATTGATTTTTAGTCTTTATACTTGTCCTTGACTAGCTGCAGCTTTGGCTAGATCATGTCTATTTCTGGGCCCATGTTCCTTCCTTCATTTGCAAAATGAGGCTAATTATAAGGACTAGCCTCACTCTCAAAGTAGTTGTGGTTGTTGACTATTGTAATCAGCAAGTCTTTTAGTACTAAGAATTATGACCGCCAACCATCTACACTCTTTATTAATAATTGGGTGGAAATGCAAATATCACATATCAGAATTTTTTGACAAAAGGAAACCAAGTGTGAGTCACTCTCTTTTAATAAGTGCCAGTTCACAAGAAATAAATGTTTCTAGTGTAGTCCAGACATTTAGATACCTCTCCAGAAATGCAATCTTAATGCAATCTTAAATCTCAGGACCATGAAAGAAAATGCAAATTAACTTCATCATCATCGTATTAGATATTTAGCCTTTGCCATTTCTGTACTGTCTCCTTTGGCTTTGGTGAATCCTATCAGATTCTTTGCCTCCAAACCTCTCCATGTTTGTAGAGAACATGTCATAGAAACACACTATTTTTCCCAAGCAGAAAGAGGCTTTTACAATCTTTTTTCTTCTTTTATTAAGTCATTTTTATTGTTATGCTATTACAGTTGTCCCACTTTTTCCCCCTTTGCCCTCCTCTGCTCATGCCCCCCTCCACACTGTTGTCCATGTCTGTGGGTCATTTATACACGTTCTTTGTCTAGTCCCTTCCCCTTCTTTCCATCAGCATCCCCCTCTCCCCTCCCCTGTAGTCACTTTCAGTGTGTTCCGTATTTCCATGCCTGTGGTTCTATTTTGTTCATTAGTTTATTGTGTTCATTAGACTCCTCTTACAGGTGACATCATATGGTATTTGTCTTTCACCAACTGGCTTATTTCACCCAGTATAATATTCTCCAGTTCCATCCATGCTGTTGTGAAAAGTAGGAATTCCTTCTTTTTTTCTGCTGCACAGTATGCCATTGTGTAAACCTACCAGTTTTTTGACTAACTCATTTACTGATGGGCACTCAGGCTGTTTCCAAAACTTGGCTATTGTAAATAGTGCTGCTATGAACATAGGGATGTGTAAGTTTTTCTTCCTTTTTTTTATTGTTGTTCAAGCACAGTTGTCTCTATTTCTTCCCCACTGTTCTCCCCGCCCCGCCAGCCCCCACCTCCCACCCTCATTCATATCCCCCTTTGGCTTTGTCCATGGGTCCCTTATACATAAAGGATGGGAGGCACACAATCTTTTTAAAATTCATGGGCATTCATGTGCATATCCCATATTAGGTGATATCAGAAGAGCTAACTACTCACTGGCCTCCAGACAATGTTCATGTAACACCAGCGTGCATCATCTGAAGGCTCACGGGCAGGGGGAGAACGTCCCACACAGAGGAAAAGCCCCATTCTGTGCTGGGGCCCCGCTGCTGTTTATGCATACCTGACCTCATCTGCTTCCACCGCAGCCATAATTGTATTTTGCATTTGAAGAAAGTCAATGTTGGAGCTTCAGAACCTTCTTCCTGTGGCCTCACAGCTCTAAAGTGACAGGACGAGGACTCAGGCTCAGATGGATATGACTCCAAGCCCACGTTTCTTCCTGAGCTAACATAGGAAAAGTATTTAGACTGGTCCACGATTCATAGTAGTCCTATGTTGGATCTTCTTTAAGTCATTAGTATTAATTACAGTGTTTCTCCAGAGTGCCCACTCTTTATTCTGACAATTCCCATGTACCTGGAAGAAATATGGAGACACTAGTAGAAGATGATTTTATTCCCAGAGCTCATTCACACCAAGAACTCGAGATCACACATTTGTCCAATTTATGAGTAAAGACACAGTTTCCCACTTTGAAAGCCAGTGCTCAAAAGTTGTTGGAGGGTACATCTGACTTCTATATTTTGCCCTCCCCCTGATCTCTCTGTCTGATGTGAAATTGCTGACATTTTCTTGAAGTCCCCAGAGGGCACTTGGCTGGCCACCATAGGTTTCTTTCTTTAAACTTATGAAGACATGATTATGTCTTGTGACCTATATGGTTATACATCTGAAGTATTCAGCACAGATACGTACTTTTATGAATAAGAAAGACTTATTCTCTCTTTCCTTGAGGGAGATATGAAAAACCCATGTGATTGCCACATAGGATGGACTCAAGGCTATTTTCACCACTGTTGGGAATATTTCCTGGGCTGAGAGACCCAGGAGAGACTGACAACTCTGTCATTACATCAGATAGTTCATTAGGGGAATTACAGAGGAGGCACATTCTGGGCAGTGGCGAGACACCATGGATATCTTCCACGCAGTGTGACAGATGCTAAGGGGTTATATAGGACAGGGCAGGATGGATAGGGGTACTAGGGCATGACCTGCCCCAGATAAGGGGGGACATGAGTATTATGCTTGCCCGGGCAGGGCAACAACCTCTTTACCAGCACAAACCAGCACGCTGTGGGGCATAGGGGAGTGGTAGATCAGATCATCTCTGAGGGCATTTAAGGAAAGCAATCTCTGTTCTGCCCTTAATCTAGCTGGCAGGTCCAGCAGCCCTCAGACAGTGGCCACTTCATGGAATAGTCTTTCCTCCACAACCACGGGAAAAGAAATGACAATTATGGGACATGATAGAGGGGTTAGCTAACACCACAGTGATAATCACATTGCAATACATAAATGTATTAAATCAACATGTGTACACCTTAAACATACACAATGTTATATGTCAACTAGATCTCAATTAAAAAAAAAGAATCAAGTACTTTATTGATCTACAAGCTACTCTGCATAAAACTTCATTCAATTTCTAATTAACATTCTAACACTGAACTTTTTACACAATAAAAAGTGGGGCATAAAGTCCCTTCTCTAAAGGAAAACAGGAAGTACAGACTTAGCTTTTCTGTAATTACTCTGCTGTACCTCTCTAGCAGCCATACTGGTAGCCACTTTGGGGTTCCCCCCAACCTATACTTGCTTTGCTGTTAACTATAGAGAGCCACTGAAATCAACTGTGTCAAACCACACTTAATGTTTTATTTTTACATTGAATTTAGTTCAAATTGTAGTGTACAAGAATGAGAGAGTGGCTGGGATATCGGAGGAGACCCTAGGCAACCTTGGGGAAATGAGAAAGGAAAGTGAGATGGTAAATGCCCAGGGAGAAGCTCTCCAGCACTCCTTCCCTGTGAAACCCTGCATGTGTTTACACAAAGTGTGGTTTCATAAGTAGGGTGACTGTGCTCCCTGGTTTGCCTGGGAGAGTCTCAGTTTGTTTCTGCTGCCCTACAAGGGTGATTATTTGCTTCTCTCATGCTCAAATCTCAGATTTGGACAACAAATTACATGGTTACTGTATTTGTAATCTAATCTCCAAAGTTCTAGTTTCATGAGAGTATAAGAGATTATATTTTAGCAAGTCAAAAATTTTTATTTATGTCTAACCTTCCTCTTGAAAAGATATGTACCCCCATGTTCACTGCAGTATTATTTACAATGAGTAGCTAACACATGGAAACAACCTAAGTGTACATCAGTGAATGAATGGATGAAGAAAATGAAGTATATACATAGACAATACAATATTACTCAGCTATGTAAAAGAAGGAGATCTTGCTATTTACAACATGGGTGGGCCCTGAGGGCGTTATGCAAAGTGAAATAAGAAAGACAAACGCTGTATGATTTCACTTATATGTGGAATCTAAAAAACAAAACAAAAACATTATAGATAGAGAACGGATTGGTGTTGTCAGAAGCAGGGGTTGCATGAGGTTTGGGGTGGGATGAGGAGGTGAAATGGCTGAAAGGGATCCAAAGATACAAACTTCCACTTATAAAATAAATAAGCCATGGGATGCAATGTACAGCATGGTGACTGTGGTTAATAATGCTGCATTTGTATACTTGCAAGCTTCTAGAAGAGTAGATATTAAAAGTTCTCATCACAAAAAACATTGTAACTACGTGTGGTGATGGCTGTTTACTAGACTTACAGAGGTGATTATTTCACCATATATACAAGTACTGAATCCCTATGTTGTATCCCTGAAACTAATATAATATGTCAATTATATCTTAATAAAAAAGTATACATACACAAACCATAAGACCTAGCCATTCACTCCTACACAAACATTCAGAGCAGCTTTATTTGGAATAGCCCAAAACTGGAAATAACTTAAATGTCGATCAACAGGTCAAAAAAAATTATGATATATTTTTAACTGAGATATAATTGAGATTTAACATTGTATACGTTTAAGGTGTATAATGCGTTGATTTGATATAATTATATACTGCAACAAGATTACCAACATAGAGGTGTTTCAGCTAACACCTTTATCACATCACATAATTATTTCCTTTCTGTGGTAAGAATATTTAATATCTAGTCTCTTAGCAATTTTGAAGTATATAATACAGTATTGTTCACTATAATCACTACACTATGCATTAGATCCCTAGAATTTATTTATCTAGTAGTTTATCAGTAGTAGAGAAAAAAAGCTACTATAGCAAATGGTAAGTGAATGCAAATTCATATTTCAAGAACATCCTCATTCTCTTCCTTTTGCAGGTCCTCTCCTTGTCTGCCAGTATTAGCAGAGCATGTTATTAGGCTGAACAGATCCAGGAAACATGAAGATGACAACTCCTTCTTATTCAATCTCACGAGGCTACGCAAAGAACAGTTCACCTTGCTAAGAGTGCCTTGAAAGCAATCTTCAGTATACTGACTTAAAGTACAGAGAACATAACAGAATGCAAATAAACTTGTGAGAAAATTTTATGGTTTTGGTTATTAGTGTATTTTACCTTACTTATTCAAAAGAAATTAGAGGATGCATACAAATAAAATTATAAATTAAAGAACAAAGATCTGCTGATTAAATTAGAACATTTAGGTTAAATATAGTTGCTCAAGTAATATGGCTCTCTGAAATGAATGTTAGGCAGCTAAGTCCTAAAGGAAAAATGTAAGTTAGGTAGCCATTACTGGAGGGGGTTTACCCCCTACATGTTTCCATGCAGAACTTCAGCTAGAATAATACTGGCTCTTCTCTTCACCTTTGCTTACCTCTGGGGAGGGCTGGCTTGATTGTTAGTACCTTTGGGAGAAGAAATGGGATAATGGGATATGCATGGTTCAGCATCTTCTAGGCTCTTTATGGAAAAGGTTAACACTGGCCTGCTCTCTGTGATGTGGTAAGAAGCTGTGTCTTTCAGGAAGGCCTGAGGTTGCCCAATTTGCCTATAACAGGAGAGGGAAGTTTAATTTTAAGGTGACACATGAGGAAGTCCAGTTTAGATATACATCAAAGCTGTGTCCTCCTATACAGCTTTTATAGTACATAATTAGCTAACATTTTTACTTCAGTCTAGTTCTGTGGCTGTTTCTCAATTGAGTCTGCCAGATTTTATATGCTAGGCTTCCAGAAAACAAATAAATTGACTGTATCTCAAGAGCTCACAAGGTGGTAGGGACACACAAACAAGTTAACCAGTGATTATTAAAAGTATGATAAGTGTTGTAATAAAGGTAAATACAGGGTATTGTGGATGTGCACAACAATAGCAGCTTCTTAGCCTCAGGCAGAGAGGGGTCAGAGAAAGAGACCAGAGGTAATACAAGTTGCATCTGTAAAGAAAACTAGAAGTTTGCTGGATAGAGAAGAAAAGTAAGAAAATGTTCCTGGCAGAGATGATCGGCAGAGTAGCAAAGTAGGATACTATTTAGGGAAAAATAACAAAATATTCAAAGATTTATTCGTTGTTTAGCTATAAATTATAAGAGGTTCATATCTTAATACACTGAATTATCTTTGCATTCCTGGAATATGATGTATTTGGCCATGGTACATTTAATTATCAAAATGCTGTTATATTCAGTTTGCTAATGTTATTTAGGGTTTTGGCACTTATCTCATTATTAAGATTACCTTTCAGTTTTTTTCATTTCTTTTATTATTCCTTACTATATGTTAGTTGTAGAATAAGTTCCAAAGTTTTCTATCTTTTCCAATGTTCTGTAAATAATATCATCCCTAAAAGGTATGCTAGAATCCTTGTTTAACAGCATCTTGACATAGTGTCTTTTTCAAAGGTAGAAGTTTGGTGGCATTTCCCATTTCTTCTACTATTATTGATCAGTTCGAGTTTTCTGTCCTTCTTGTAACAATTTCCACAATTTATATTTCTTAGATAATATCCTATTTTGTCAAAATTTTCATTCCATTGGCAAGTTAAACTTTGAATATTCTTGTAATTTTTAACTGTGTTGGAGATTTACATTTTTCTGTTAATTGGTTTTTGGGTTTTTTTTTTTGTTTGTTTGTTTTTTTTTTGGTGCATTTTCAGCTGCCTGCTCTGTCATCAGTTTTGCAAGAGGATTTTTCGTTCTGTTAGTATTTTCAGTGGACCAGCTGTTGATTTTATTTATCTTACTTGACCTTTCAAAAGCATTTTGAAATCAGACATGCATTTTCTGTTTCATCACTTGGCTCTAAGTAACACAAAATTCTTTAAAAAGAAGCTATGGTGAATGACAGTAATTCACAAGAAAGGAGAGCCCTCTGGAGGCTGAAATTTCAAAGTTTAGTGTTTATTAGATTGTACTCCACAATAATAATATAAAAAGAACATAACAGAAAAATCCCATTTGTAATAACAGTATGTAAAACACTTAATAAATTTAATAAGAAACATGATTGCGTATGGCATATACACACATAAAATAATAGGTAGTACTTATATCGTACTATGTGCCAGATACTGTCTTAAGCACTTTACATATATAACCCTTTTAATCTTCACAATAACTCTGGGAGGCATTATTGTAATCATCCCCCACAGTACAAGAGGGAAAATGAAGTCACGAAGGTGAAGGAACTGGGAACATGGGTAGTAAATGGCACAGCTGAGTTTAAAGCTCTATGCTCTATTAAAGTGTGAGTATCTATTCCCATGAATACACAGGAATTCTAAAGTTATGAAATTACTAGGAGAAATGTAAGAAGACTTGAGTGAACAAAAAAAACACATCAGGTTCACTGATTTTGAAGACTCTATTTTAAAATATGACAATTCTCCAAATTACAACTTTTATTCCATCTCAATTAGAATCCCAGTAAAAAAAAAAAAAGTGGAATCTTGTGAAAATATTTATGTTTATTTTTAAGAATAAACCTTAGAGGGTAGATAGCATTTTTTTAAAGAGGATTAGTGAATGAATCTGCCACCAAGAAATTAAAACTTTAATACCATATTTTGCCATGTATAATGCGCACTTTTTTGCTCAACTGTTTGAGGGAAAAATAAAGATGCGCATTACATGTGGGCAGTACTAATTCTGTATCTATACAAATATTTTTAATTATATATTTATGCTTATGCATTAAAAGTGTAACTCTAGAAAGGAATAAGAATATCCATATGCAAAATAATACCTCAGAATATGATAATCAGTTTTGTTTACAAATATAAATAAGTAAATAATTGAATTTAAAAATTAAAATGAAAGATTTTTTTCATGAAAGCTTGGGCCAAAAATGTGGGTGCATATTATAAATGGCAAAATATGGTAATTTAAACAGTATAAGTAAATAAATAAAGACAGCTCAGGAGTTAATCATCAATAGAACAAATTACAAATCTAGAAAATTTATATATTTACATCTGCATAAGAATTTAGCATATGGGAGTATATGATAAAGTGTAAGTTAAACTCAGAAGGGAAAAATCAATAAATGACTCACTAAACTATATAAAAATATTAAATTATGAACTATTTCATGTCTTACACACATGCACACAAACATACACAATGTACACACATAATCCCAGAGATTCCAAATGTAAAAGATGACCTGATACAAATCGGTAGAGGAAATATATTTAAATATCTATGCAATCTCGGGGATTGAGGTGGCCTTTCCAAATATGACCCTAAAAGCTGGAACGGTAAGGAACAGAATGATAAATCTGTCTACATAAAAATAAAAAACAATTGAAAAATTATTCTCTCAATTTTCTTCCTTCCCATCCAAGTACTAACCAGGCCCAACCCTGTTTAGCTTCCAAGATCAGATGAGATCGGGCGTGTTCAGGGTGATATGAGCATAGACTCAATTTTCTTCCTTCCTACTGAGCTTATTTGTATTTTGTATTTTTTATTTTTACAGAAATTAACCTTTATTTATTATACTGAAGTCTGTTTAACTTTTGGTGCAAAGTAAGGTCTCAAGACCGGCAGGCCCAGGCTGCCAGGGCAGTTCCTGTGCACACGGTACCATCGCAGCCCCACTCGCTCTGCTACTCAGAGAAACAGCCCGCAGCGCGTGTGGGCACCACCTCGAGGTGGCCTGCAGCTTGTCTGAGACGTCCAAGCTAGAAAAAACTTGTACCTGTGAAACAAAGGACAGCATTGAGGACTGAAATGTGTCTCTTTTTGAACTGGGCAAGAAAACATATCCCTTTTAAAAAAATGTCAGTGTGACTAAACTACAATCTAGTGTCTGGATTGTCTACAAAGAAGAAAATGAAATTAAAAAAATTTTTTTGCTAGTAAACGAAATGTTAGCAACACTATGAAAATATAGGTCCTACCCCTGGTGACACTGACACAGAGCCCAGTACAGTACCTACTATTAACAGGATGCACAGTTCAGGGAAGAACCGCATCAAATTTTCAGCCACAGACATCCTGCATCAGAGGTGCAAACACATAAACAAACAAGTCCCAAATGAAGACATCCTCATAGAGTACTGTTCCTGCCATGAGTGCTGTAACCAAGACTAAAAATTCCACTTTCTTTTCAGATTTTTGACAGTGACAACACTAATCATCAGGCTTCTCCAAAGACTCTTGATTCAAAGTTTGAAACATTTCACATCCCAAAGAGCTGTTGTGTCTACCCCACTCTACAGAGTTTAAGGACTCGTGCAAACATTGCACTGGTAAAGGCTGTCACCACTTACAGGACCTAAAGAGGACCCGATGGCATGCATCAGCTTAACATCCCGCCCAGAACTAGTCATCATCGTGAACCCAAGAGGCTCTGACGAACCAGACAGAATTCCTTAATGATTAATGCAGATGGAGAAGAAATGAGGGGGTGTGGCAGGCAGGAGGGAAAGTCTGAGACCTGAGTTCCTAAGAAGGACAATGCTGCCCTGCCTGATGCAGGAGGGGAACCCACTGCTGCTGGCCAGTACTGGTTCTGCCACCACGGGTGTCCAGGCAACTGCAGCCACGATGTTCTTCCAAGAGAGAGGCCACTGAGCAGCAGAAAGTTTTTCAGAGCTCTGGTCCCACCAGTAAGAACCCTTCAAAGCAAAGCAGCCCCAGTAGGGTTCCAGAGTTGTTTCACTGAAAACAGGAGCAAAACCAACCCCAAAGCAACACCGGGGATCAACGGCGGGGCAGGGGCTGGGCACCGACAACCTGGAGCCATTGAAGCAAACATAAACCACCAAATACTTAGAAAAGGCTTGTAAATTTGAGATCCAAAAGGTTCTCTTTGTAGCATCTTTGATCAGCTGGCCAAAGATGGATTTGGGTTGAACCTCTCCATCAACATTTTTCGTGTTTTGTTTTGTTTTGTTTTAAAGCACATATGTGAGAGGAAGACAGTCTGCTGGGCTGGGTCTGCTTACTGACTTTCAATAACATATAAAAACTTGTTTGTTAAAGGTGTGTGGCACTAGGTGTCCTGAAGTGGATAATATAGACTTCAACCTAATGTTGCCTAAGATATTTTATCAGGTGGGAGGGTTTGTTTTCCTTTGGCCCAAATAAGCAATTAAATACTATGTGTGAGGATGAGTCACATCCTAAAGTGCTCTTATTCTTGGTGGCCAATAAATCTCTTATGACTCTCAACCTAAAAGAGTATGTTCATAACAGTCATTTACTCATTCACTGAACATGTATTCAGTGACT
Organism: Anoura caudifer; assembly: GCA_004027475.1. Taxonomy (NCBI): domain Eukaryota; kingdom Metazoa; phylum Chordata; class Mammalia; order Chiroptera; family Phyllostomidae; genus Anoura; species Anoura caudifer. The sequence continues at coordinate 17,972 of PVKU01013902.1, forward strand.
ACCAACACCAAGGTACACAGCTAGGATATGGAACAAACCTGTGAAGTCATAGGAGGTATGGTAGAAAGAATTCTCAACTGGAGACCTAGCTCTTAAGTTAGAGCCTTGGGTCATCCTGGAACAGTTTGCCTTTTGGTAGGCCACTTGACCTCTCTGAGTCTCAGTTTCTTTATCTGTTAGTAAAGAATGGTAATGCCTTGGAGAATTGCTATGAAGATTAGAACCAAATAAGTACATTTATTGAGCTTTTACTCTTTGTTAGGTGCTTACCATATATGAAAATGTTTGTAAAATTCTATACAAAAATAACCCTGGCTGGTGTGGTTGAGTGGATTGAGCGCTGGCCTGTCTAGCACTCCAAACTGAAAAGTCACTGGTTCTATTCCCATCAGAGCCCATGCCTGGGTTGTGGGCCAGGTCCCCCCCTGGACGTGTGTGAGAGGCAGCCAACTGCTCTCTTTCTCTAAAAATAAATAAATAATATCTTTAAAAAATATGTTACTAACAAAGTTTAATTAGCATAAAAATATGTTAATGACAAAGTTTGAAGGGGAGAAAAACTCCATCCCAAAAACAACAACAACAAAAAAAGAAAAATGATGAAAAGATCAGAGAAGATTAGGGAATTCATCTGGGAAGTTTGAATTGGGCTTGAAAGGCAGGCAGGTATTTGGACTTCTAAAGGTCCAAAGGATAACACAGAGGGTATGATATGAGTGGGGGCAAACAGAATAAAAACAAAGACAGGAAGCAAAGAACAACGATACTTTAACAAATGTGTGCGGTTGAGGAGTTAGGACTTAATCCCTTAGGAAATGTAGGGTTGTATAAAATGTACAGACTTTGGCATAAAACTGACTTAGGTTTGAATCCTGACTCCTTACTTCTTAGCTACGTAGTTTTGAGCAAGTCACTTAACCTTTCTCAGACTCCTTTCTCATCTATATGATGGAGATACTAATAGCAATTTACTCATAAGCCAAGTTTTTGTAATTACTTTAAGTTGATTCGGCATACGTGTCATGTACAGGCATTGGTCTACTGGTAAAGCACTGTAATGAGCATAGTGGACATAATCTAAATTCTACAGCACTATGAAGATTAGCGTAGGGGCTGAGAGGAGAGTTAGAGGAAAATGCCAGCACTTTAGGAGTCCTAGGGGATACAGAAAAGTGAAAAGCAGAAGCATCAAAATAAAAGTTTGAGAGAATATTTTAGGATAGATTATAATTAAGCATTTTTAAATTAATTTTTTGAAGATTTTATTTATTTATCTTTAGAGGGGAAGGGAAGGAGAGAGGGAGAGAAATATCAATGTATGGTTGCCTCTCATGCGTCCCCTGCTGGGAACTGTCCTGCAACCCAGGCATGTGCCCTGACTGGGAATCAAACAGTGATCCTTTGGTTCGCAGGCCTGCACTCAATCCACTGAGCTATACCAGCCAGGACCTAATTAAGCACTTTTTAAACACAGAGAGAAAACACATTATATGGGAGAGAATAAAGATATACATGAAAAGAAATAACCTAAGAACTAAATTCTGGAGGTGAGTATGGGTGAGATAAAGAATCCTAAGGGAATAAGCCAGGCTGGTGTGTCTCAGTGGGTTGAGTGCTGGCCTGAAAACAAAAAGGTCACTGGTTCCATTCCCAGTCAGGGCATTTGTCTGGGTTGTGGGCCAGGTCCCCAGTAGGGGACACACAAGAGGAAGCCACACACTGATGTTTCTCTTCTTCTCTTTCTCCCCCTCTTCCCCTCTCTTTAAAAATAAATTAATAGAATCTTTAAAAAAAAAGAAGCCAAGGTGAATAATACTCTTTGCATGATTTCTTATTTGCTTCTATTTTGTGATACAGAATGAATTTTTGTAGGTAGCATAAATAATTTGGAGAATAAGATAGGGCATAAATATTGAAAGACAGCAGTTTTGGAAAGAAAGAGAGAGTTATCCACAGAAAGAGGATACACAGACATTTTGAGATGAAAACAGAAAAGTGAAGGAACACATGAAGTCATCTGTGGAGAATGGACAGGTTTTATATCTACGACTAGAAGAGTGTAGAGAGTGTGAAAATAGTTTAGTCTTTAGTTTAGATCAGGATTTCCTAACTTTGGCCCCATCAATGTTTGGGGCTGGATGATTCTTTCTTAGGGGAGGGGAGGGGGCTTTCCTTTTCATTTTAGGATGTTAGCAGCATTCTGGTCTCCAGCTATTAAATGCCTTTTTTCCAGCTGTGGCAACCAAAAATGTCCTCTGACAAGTCCAAATACCCCCTGGAAGGCAAAATCACCTCCAGTTGACAACTACTGGTCTGGATGCTGTTGGAATACGATGAGGGGCCTAAAGACATGAATATTGTTTTGTTTGAGACTCTTTCTCACATTTAGAATATTGCTGGCACAAACTGATTCTGTCTCTGTCCAAATGGATAGATAGATTAGATGGATAGATAGAAACATATAGACAGATATAGGTATGAAATTAAGGGGAAAATATTGGCAATTGGCATTGAGGGCCTAGCTAAAGTTGCATAGCATGTATGTGTAGTGAAACCAAAGAGCCTGGTTTTATGGTTTTATTATTTTCTTCCAAGATTATGGAGCTTCCAGGTGCAGAACAGGTGAGAGAAAGCCAGAAGCTAGAAGCCAAAGGAGGAGAATATTTATAAGAGAAGGTGGCCACTAGGGTTACATGTTATTGCTTCTATTTTTCTTTTCTTCTGGTGAGAGACCATACAAGTTATCTAACTTCCTATTAAATTTGTACATATTGAGCACATAAGTATTCAAAATTATTTGTTAAATTAATTTATATTCTGAGGTATAAGATTGGGTCTGAGTTTAAAATACAAAGTGGCAAGAATTGCTGTTTACAAAATCTTTTGATGTATGGGAAAAGCCTACCCTCAGCTTTTCATAAAATAACTTTTCCTGCTTATGACCTTATTAATGTAACATCCTTCTTTCCAAACTTAGCTCAATGTCCTATCTCCTCCATTTAAAAAATATAAAACTTAATAAATGCAATCTAGGAAGCCTCAAACAACATTAAAGACTTTTTGGAGGTAAAAAGTGAATAGTTTTCTCATCTTTTGTGAGGATGATGTTGGCTATCCTGAATGTTTGCAACATTTGTTAAACTGATTTTGCAAATTTAGACCATAGGAAGTTATGCGTTTGCAAGTTGGCTCATTTTCCTTTAGAGACACTGTGGTGCTGTTATGGTTTTAGTGTTCAAGCAGCTTCATTTCCTGTTAAGTGTGGTTAACCTGAGGAGATGCATAAATGAGTTACATAATCAATTATTGTTCTGTATCTCTACAACTCATTTGTTAAAATAAGGAAGCAATACAGTCACACGCTGCTTAATGACAGGGACACATTCTGAGAAATGCGTCGTTACGGGAATTTGTCCTGCGAACGTCATCCATGGTACAGCCTACTACATACCATATGGTACAGCCTGTTGCTCCTAGGCTACAAGCCTGTACAGCACGTTACTACCCTGAGCAGCATGAGATTAAATCAAGCACAAGAGAAAATGATGCAATTGAGACATGGTATGTATGAGGCTGCTGCAGGCCTACTGTTTACAGCAAACACTTTTTTTTATATGTAGAAAGAATACACTCTAAAAATGATGAAATGTGTAGTAAATACATAAACTAGTAACACAGACATATTATCATTATCAAGTATTATGTACCGTACATAATTGTATATGCTATACTTTCATACCACTGGCAGTGCAGTAGGCTTGTTTACCCAGCATCACCACAAACATGCGAGCGAGGTGTTGTACTGTGATGCTGTGCTGGCTACAACATCACTAGGAGATAGGAACTTTCCAGCTCTATTTTAGTCTTATGGGACTACCATCATATATGTGGCCTGCCACTGATCACAATGTTATGTAGCGCAGAACTGTACTACCTACTTTTGGAAGCTTTATAACTTTATTTGACAATCAGCAGTTATTTCTCATCTTCATTAACTGTCTGTAGGTTTTTGAAAGTGGTGACAGGTTGTAGGCGACCAACACACAGAGCTTGTTGGTGAATCTTCATCCTCATCACATTTTCTGTACCCGGACATGGCATGGGTCATTCCTTATCCCTTTGGCCCAGACAGCTCTGTTGATCCTGGTGTCAATGAGCACATCTGCAGTTCCCATCTCCTTCATGGCAAATTTCCAGATCTCTTTGAGTGCTGGAGGGGCACATTTCTTGAAACCCACTCCTTAGATGCACTTGTGAATGATGATGGTGTATTCTCTGGTCACTACTTCACCGATGGCAGAACGGCCCTTCTCACCATCCTTCTTTATAGGAGGTATTATGCCGGGCCCAGGTTACAGAGAAAGAGTGCAAGGCATTATGGGAAAGGGAAAGCAGGGTTGCAAACCTATATTTCCTTTTTATAGTCCATTACTCAATGTTAGGTCGGGGGTAGTAAGATAAGATGGCCACCAGGGGCTGAAGCCTGTGAAAAGCTAGCTGATGTCAGATGAAAATGACTGGAGCCGCGGGCAAAACCAGGAACAACATCACCATAGCAACTCGCGCCTAAAAGGATGGACCGATGATAGGTTGCCACCTGGCTTAAAAGAGCCAATCCTCAGCTGCCACAATGAGTACTACCCCAACTGCTTGTATAAAATTCTTTCCCTTCTTAAGTTCCGATGCGACTTCCTGGTCCCAACCTGTGGACCGGAGAACCTTGTCCGGCTGCACAACCCCCAATAAAGCTCGGTATTGCCCCATTTTGTGGCCGATTGGCATTATTTCCTCGGTGGAATACTAATAACCTTACATTTTACACGCATGACATTATTTCCTCGGGGAATAGCTAGTCATTTATGCAAACATCTTATTTCCCCTGCCACACTGACGGAGCTGAATCATTAGCTCTTCCCAACTAACCTAGTTCCTTACACATAGTATGTTCTTAAAAATAACTAATGGATAAATCAGTGATGAACAACTGCACCTCACTAGATGGAAGTCAGAAGACCTGTGTTCTAGATCTATGTAAATATAGGCAAATGGCTTACCCTCACTGGACCCTAAAATATGAGGAATATTAGGGGGTTACCCAGGGAAATATTCAAGTATAGAGTTAATCCTTCCATTTTCCATCCAAAAAATAACCACTCAAGTGTAACTGTTTATTCTAGCCTCTGGCTTCTTCAGGGATATAGAGTCAAGTCTAAGCATGATAAAGTTTTCATCGTGGCCAGAAGCTTAGCTCAAGTGAATTTTTCAATGTGTGTTAAAGATCTAATAAACACATAGGCATGAAATGGTGCATGATATGAAAAAATGTTGAGGGGTTGAACATGTGGGACAGAAAAAATTCATAGTGTTTATAAAAACAAATGGTGCGAAAATAGGCTACAATCACATTAGGCTTCTTTATCTGAAAAGAGGTAAGCTACATGAATATGAAATGTTAGCTTTGTCTTCCATACTTGTGAAAATTTCCTTATATGGCAATGCTACCAGAGGTCTTTTCTAGAAGTATTATCTAGTTTAATTATATTAAATAAGTTTTGCTGAAATGTTTTCTCTCAATATATTGATGTAAAATAGTCCCTTACTGATCAAAAGATAGCATGTGAGACTACACCCATAAATTAGCAACCATAAGACAACAAGTTACTTATGCAACACATCTATGCAATATTATTTCATTCCATATATCCAGATTTTCAGCATGATCTCGTTCAGACTAATCTGTAATTCTATCTCAAGCTAATTATCTGCCATATTTGTGTCATGCTCACTTTGGCTGATATGTGTGTATGTGTAATATTTCATACACTTTAGAACTTCTGCACGTAGCAGGAAATGCAAAGAATGTGATAACATCATTTCAAAATAACCTAGTGCCATATTTTAAGAAGTAAATTAAATTAAAGATTTATGTCAGAGCTTCTCTAGACAAGGCACTGTTCTAGCTACAAAGTAGGGAAAGGTAATGAAGACATGGCTCATAGTCCACTATCTCAAGGAGATTGAAGTGGGGGAGGCAGATATGAACAAAACAATTGTAACGCAAAGCATGAAAACTGCCCAAAGTGAGATACTGACAAGTGTTGTACCAGTGACAAAATGGTAACAAGGAATTTTAAGAGTATCCACAGGAGGAGAAAACATTTGAATTGAATCAATAAATAAACTTTCAACCTGTGATCAGAACACAAAACAAAATAAGAGGACCAAAAACTTGCAAGTGGGAGGCTTTGGGAGAGGTTCAGAGAATGGCCAATTGTTCGGGGTCTCAAAGTAAATAGTCTGTGAGTGAGTTGTTCCATGCTAAAGATTTCAGATTTTATCCTGTATGTGATAGGAAGGTGAAAGAGTTTAAGCAGGGTAGTGGTATTCTCAGTTGTTATATATATTTTAAAAGATTTTACTTATTTATTTTTAGAGAGAGTGGAAGGGAGGAAGAGAGGGAGAGAAACATCAATGTGAGAGAGAACATCAATCTGCTGCCTCTTGCATGCACCCTAACTGGGGACTGAACCACAGTCTAGGCATGTACTGTGATGGGAAATCAAACTGGCAACCTTTCAGTTTACAGGATGGAGCCCAACCAACTGAGCCACACTGGGCAGGGCTCAGTTGTTTTAAAAATGTCATTCGGGCAGCAGTGTATGGAGTTGTCTGGAGATATTAAAAATTAGAGTAACTTCAGACAAGGATTTATGAGCTTCTTAAAGTCAAACATTTGTTTTCCTTATTTTTGCACCTTTAGTGCCTTGGACTATGCCTGATACAAAGAATGTTCTCAATAAACATTAAACACTATTATTATGACTCAACAACGCAGCATGTGAATACAACAATGAAACTTAATATCATTACAAGAGATTTCCACAATTTTGTGTAATTGTTCTGGATAGTAGAGGGGTTTCCCCTACCCTTCCTTTACAGCAACTCATCTGAGTTAATATTCAAGTATGGCTAAACTTGCTTTATTTCCACCTAGATTCAAAATAATAATGGTGAAAATAATGGTGAATTGAAAATTATAGAAAAAAGTAGTTGTTCTAACATTCTTATCATAAGCATAATTTTAGAAATGATACAGAAACATCAGCTACTGAGAAAAAATGGAGATGATTTAGATAGCGTAAAACTCACTACAGATATAGACTTCCGGCCAAGATGGAGGCACAGGCAGATGCACTGTGCCTCTTCTCACAACCAAATTAAAGACAACAAAGATTTAGAAACAAGAAAACAACCAGAACTCAGAAAATCAAACTGTTTGGAAGTCCTACAACGATTCATCCAGACTGGTAAGAAGGGCGGAGTCGCGGCAGGAAAAAGCAGAGGTGCGGAGGGGCACGCAGGCAGCAATGGCTGGCAGCCCCCAGGTGTACAGGCGGCGACTAGCAGACCCCGGGCACGGGGCGGCAACTGTGCAGAACCAGTGAGGCCGCATAGGGCAGCTGGCTGACCGGGTGGTCCCACATTCATGCGCAGATAATCCAGGCAAAGGGGAAGCGGTGAAAGGAACTGGAATCTGAGAGAGAGTAAAGCAACCGCCATTGTCTCCTCTCAGACCCCGCCCCCACATACAGCGTCACTACCCAGCGACCGGGCTGTCCCGCCCTGGGGAATACCTGAGGCTCCACCCCTCACTACGTAGCAGCCCTGACTAGACAAAAACAAAAAACAAAAAACCCAGAAATGAAAATGGCTCAAACCGGAGAACAAATCAAAGCCCCAGAGCCAATTTATCTAAGCAATGAAGAGATTGCCAACCTATCAGATGCACAATTCAAAACCCTGGTAATCAGGATGCTTACAGAATTGGTTGATTTTGCTAACAAATTAGATGAAAAAATGAAGGCTACAATAAGTGAAATGAAGAAAGATGCATGGGGAACCAACAGAGATGGGAGGAAAACTGGGACTCAAATCAATGGAGTGGACCAGAAGGAAGAAAGAAACAACCAAACAAAAAACAAGGAAGAAACAAGAATTCAAAAAAATGAGGAGAGGCTTAGGAACCTCCAGGACATCTT
>PVKU01013903.1:0-25999 GCA_004027475.1 Anoura caudifer
TTTGCACACCCAGTTTACTGATGATGCATGTACACATACTCATCATCCATCCTGAACAAAGGTGCAGGCCTGGCATAAACAAATCCCTGGGGTCAGTTACAGTAAGACGCAATTAGGGCTTCAGGGAGGGGTGTGGCTACAAATTAAGTTCTTAAAACCCGGAGCCTGAGGAGCCAACGCAAACATGGTAACACTTAGACCACATAATTGGCCTAAAGATCAGTTTACACGACATCATTTTTTGCTTGTGAGAGGATAATAGAAAGGCCAGATGTTCTCAGTGTCCCATATGCCAGTGAATCTGCACCAGTGTTTGCTTAAAATGTTGCTAGGACGATGGGAGCTCTCAGTTCCGACACTGGTCTTTGTAACCCAGTTTAATTCTTTGCAGGATTGTTTTTCAGTGGTTTGATTCAGATCTAAGATTTGGCTTTGACCTCAGTTTACCCCAGCTTGCTCATTTATGAAGAGCGAATGCCAATTATTTTTGCACATTAGCAACAAAATGCTCTAGGTAAATTCTAAGGAGAAAATGCAACAGTATCTCCTGCTAAGTGGGAGCTTGGCAGGAGGCAAGGTGGCGTTCCTCCTAGGCTGGAAAATGCCACTTTTATCTGACGGAATCCAATGGTGTTGGAAAGAGCATTAGGAACGTCCAGGCACAACATCTTCTTTACTATCAAAACCCTGTGAGCTGCGTCTTATTATCTTCACTGTCCAGAAGAAGACGGAGGGCTTTAAATAACGTGCCCAAGATTGCACAGCCAGTGGAAGGTAGAAGTGGGCTTAAAACCAGCTCTGCTTGTTGTGGGTACCAATCCTTTTCTCGTTGTATTATCCTGAAGATGGACTAAAAGTGCAAACGACTTCTTGAAGCGTTCATAGATGGTCTCCCGCAGTGTAACACTTGGCCACAATCCATCCGCTCTTGACCTGGCTGTCTAGTGATGTTTCCAGAAGGAGTCTGGTCAATTCACTGCTCGGTTCAAAGTCTTTCAACGGCTCCGCATCATCTTTAGAATAAAACCCACCCCTCTCTGATGGCATATCAGCCCTTTTGTGTTCTGGTCCCGGCTTACATCTCTCCATTCGTTTCTTGCTCTTCTATTGCAGGGTGCCCAGGCTGGCCCATCCTCAGCCCTCCACGAGAGTTTGTTCAGTGGAAGGACACATGGTGCCGGCTGGCACTCTTCTCAGTGTGCACGTTGCTCCCCAGCTGGTGGGTATTTCTGAGGCAGCTTCCGGGTCTTCTCTTCCTGATCTTTAAAGCAGCACTAGGTTCAAGTTTAACTTAGCGCTCCACAATACCGCTCCTGTCCCTGAGGGTTTTTGAGGCGGAGGGAGCCTTGGGTGAAAGCTCGGATGTTCCCTGAAAGTTTGGGCTCCCAGAGAGTCAGAGGTCCATGAACTCAGTGGCTGTGAGATCAGGTCTCCTTGCTCACCCTCTCACGGTCTCTTTGGACATCTCCCAGGCCCCCGGGGGTGGGGCAGTGAGCATGTCACACACTTCCCCCGATTTCCACACTAGGCATGTTAACATGTTACCTTCAGATATAGTTGTTTTGTTACTTTTGATTGATTTATCATAGCAAATTATTCCTCAACAAAACACCTGACCTAAATTGGAGGTGACACTGAAACAGTCACTGCACAGCTGAGACGACAAATCTTGCTGACCCACGTTCTGGCTTTTCCCCAGTTTTGAACCACAGACACCCATGGTCCAAGGAGAACAGAGGTGGGGAACAGGAGGTGTGGGGCGGGGGTGCCCTGTGAGTCAGCCCCAGGAGGCAGAGTTCTGCCCCTCGCACCCCGCTGCGGAACCTTGAGTAAGTCTCCTTGTCTTTACGGGCCTCAGCGTCTTCTTTTGTAAAACGGAATTGTGCCGGCCGGATGACATCCAGGGGCCTTTCAGCCCCAATATTTTATGATTCGATCAAAATTCAAGTTGTTTCAGAGCCCTTTAATCGGAATTCTTTTGGGGCAGTTTGCACAACTTTTTATACTACTTAGTTTGTCTAACTCCTTGTATTCCATGTTTTCCAGTTGGTTACCACATTTATAAAATACAAATAAATCGAATATCATAATTGGGCTCTGCATCCTCTTCTCTTTGTTGCCATGGTAAAGTCTCAAGCTTGCCTGTGTGTTCTAGATTTGAGTTTGTGGGTCGACAGGGGGGATGTGAGGAGAACTGTGGGCTGATTGGTTGCGAATGTCTTGCCAGTGATGAGCTCATGTGCGCTGAGTGTTATAAAACATCTGTTTAGGTATCAGGCACGATCAGTGAAAATGGGAGCTGGCCTTTGGAGATGGTTAAAAACATGCCACGTTCCTGCAGATTAAACAGAATAGTTTCCTACGAACAGAGGTCACTTAAGGAAGCTGGATTGCACAGGAAGAATACGAAAATAATCAGATGGAAAAAGTATAACATGTATGCCAAATTTCCTCTGACAAATACCTTTTCTCTCTGGCCTAGTTCTCTTCATTAATTGTCTTGTTTGGAGAGCTGTAGGTATTTCTCAAGTTACAAATGGATTGAGTTTCTGAAGTTTGTTTTAAGTCATTTGTTTAGAATTAGGAGCATAATTTCTAACTTAAGTCACTCTCGTAAATGGGGGTTGGTCTCAGGCTAGACCACAAAAGCTCACTGGCGTGTTGACGGCAATTGATGTGATTCTGCTGAAGGTGGTGCTGTAGCGATAAAGGATGGTGGGCTGGATGGGGTGACTTCATGGTGCTTTCTGTCCTACAGTGCTCTTCATTTGTTAAGTGCTTTGAGCGTTCATGCTCTTGACAAGTGGTTTTTGAGCAGCAGCTATGCCCTGGACACCTTCTGAGGTGCTGCTGACAAGGTTGAGCAACCAAAAGCATCTCCACCCTGGTGAGGAATCTTGTCCACAGGAAGAGAGGGACAGCAGTCAAATGATCCACAAACAATCCTGTTTGAGCTCCGTGACACCTGCCCTGAGCCAGGCCACTTAGATTCTCTCTTCTGGGAGTTTGGAGTCATGACTGAGTCTACAGGCAGTCGGTCAGGGTTGATCCGCTGCCTAGAGGGGGTGCACGGGGGATCTGGGGGGTGCCCATCTTCTGCCTCAGCTGGGGAGAAGCAGAATTCTGATTCTAGCCCTTAAAGATCCGTCACACCCACTCACACCTCCCCACCCGCACTGTTGCTCATCCTCTATACCTTGGGCCACTGAGTAAACCGGTCTTCCTGCCTTCAGCCTTTCTCTTTGTCAGTGATATTTTGGTTGCCATATAAAATTTATATATACATACATACAAATAAAAATGTGTATGCACACACATATGTGTATGCACACATATATGTAGGTGTGTATAAATATGTACGTATGACTGCATACATAAACTTTCATATATTTACACATAATATATATACATATACACACACATAGATGCGCATTCAACGTTGTTTTCCTGCTTAAACTCTTCAGTGCCTCCCCACCTTCTAAGGGAAAATGTCCAAGTTCATGGCCCCTGCTCCCCTTGCATTCCTTTCTGCCATCCCACCGCTTTCCTTTCCTGTACTTCAGCTTTGGTTCATCGTTTGAAACGAAGCCACCACACTCTGGCTTTTCATCTAACAGCTTTCATCCGTAGGCCCAATTCCGTGACAGGGACGAAGTGGCACAGGGACACCCGTCTTGTTTTTTGCTCTTTCCTGAAGCCTGAGCTGAGGGCAAAGAGAAGAGTGTGTTGTGAGCGGTGAGGCCAGGATCCTTTTCGGTTCCTTTTTCTCCACTTTGAACTTGCCCTGTTCATACATTTCATATAATAGTCTGACTTTTATGGGCTGCTCACGGAACAGGGGCCAAGGTCAATTCATTCTTTCAGTTACTTGATTCATTTTGCTGACACGTGTGCTGCGCACTCTGCTTAGTAACTTCCTCGGACGCCAAACGGGGCGAGATGAGAGCACGAATATTTGGTAAGAAGAGGAAACTTGAAGAAGGGAAGGGCAGAAATAAAAATGGTGCATCTTTAGTGGGACACATGGAAACACAGGGTTTGTTAAGACTTGCTACTGAGGTGAGACTCAACAATAGAATTCATGTCTTCCATCTAACCACGAAATTCTACCTTTCCTTTGTAAAAAATTTGGAACATGCACAAAAGAAGGAAGAAAAGAAGATTAGAATTTTAAATGATAACACTCAGAGAGTGAATAGTCTGTGCCTATCCTTCCGGACCGCTCTTCCGCTCTTTCTCTCTCTCTCTCTCTCTCTCTCTCTCTCTCACACACACACACACACACACAGCAGTGCATATATTCACAGAAATGGAATCATCTTATGGAAATTTTTTCAATAATATGCTGTGACCATTCCTCCCCTGACAATTTCAGTGTTATTCTCACTGGTTGCATAATCTTCTATCACCTGAAGGCACCAAATGAAGTTATTAAATTCCTCATTGGGAATTGAGTTCCTCTAACTTCTAGTTATCACAGCATTTCTAAAACAAACTCCTGAAAAGTCCCAGAATCCATTGTTAATCTTTGATTAGGGTTTTTACATCCCATTTCATATGTGAGATTGGCCCTTTTCTTTCATTATTTACTGTTTTGTCATTAAACTTATGTTTACTCCACAAAAGAATTTGTAAAGATTTTTATCTTTGATGTTCTATATTTATGAAATAGCATAAAATTATTTGTTCATCAAAAGCATAGAAATTTCTCTCAAAATCTTTCCAAACATGTTGTTTTTCTACAGTGCAGCTCTTTGATGTCTTTAAAAGTTTTTGTCACAGGTATTGACTTATTCAGGTTTTGTACCTTTTCTTGAGTTCATTTCCATAATTTATCCTTTTTTAGAAAATCACTTCCGGCCAAGATGGAGGCATAGCTGGACACGCTGTGCCTCCTCTCATAACCAAGATTAAGGACAACAAAAATATAGAACCCCAAAAAAAGAAAACCCAACCAGGACACAGAGAAAATTGAATTGCGCGGGAGTCCGACAACAACGATTCACCCAGACCGGTAAGAGGGGCGGAGTCAGTGGTCGGCAGTGTCCACAGCCCAGGGAGTCTGATCGCGGAAGGATAAGCTGGTCGCTCCAGGTGCACAGGCGGCGGCGGCGTTGCCAAACGTGTGGTGGCCAAGCAGGGCACACAAGGCAGTGGACCACAGACACACATTTGCGCACAGATAAACCAGGTGAAAATGGGCAAGCAAGACAGACTGTGTGACGCAGGGCCCCAGCACCGGGAAGTAAAGCCTAAAAGCACCCATTGAAAATACTTGTAGGGGCTGAGGTGCCCGGAGGGAGTCCCAGCCTCGCAGGAGAGTTCGCTGGGGAGACCCACAGGGTCCTGGAGCGTGGGCAGGCCCACCCACCCAGGAATCAGCACCAGAAGGGTCCAGTTTGCTTGGGGGAAGCGGCGGAAACAACTGAAATCTGGCAGAGAGTAGAGCAAGCGCCATTGTTCCCTCTTGGACCCCACCCCCACATCCAGCATCACAACCCAGCCACTGGGCTGCTCCGCCCTGGTGAACGCCTAAGTCTCCGCCCCTTACTATGTAACAGCCGTGACCAGACCAAAAAAAAAAAAAAAAACCAAAAACAAGGATGGCTCAAAAGGGAGAACAGACTGGGGCCCTGGAGCTAATTCATCTGAGCGACCAGGAGGTGGTCAACCTATCAGATGCAGAGCCCATAGCACTGGTAGCCAACCTATCAGAAGCACAGTTCAAAACTCTGGTTATTAGGAAGCTCACAGAATTGGTTGATTTTGGTTGCAAATTAGAGGAACAAATGGAAGCTACAATAAGTGAGATGAAGAAAAACGCACAGGGAACCAATAGTGATGGGAGGAAAGCTGGGACTCAAATCAATGGAGTGGACCAGAAGGAAGACAGAAACAACCAAACAGAAAAGAATGAAGAAACTAGAATTCAAAAAAATGAGGAGAGGCTTAGGAACCCCCAGGACATCTTTAAATGTCCCAATATCCAAATTATAGGGGTACCAGAAGGGGAATAGGAAGAGCAACAAGTGGAAAACTTATCTGAACAAATAATAAAGGAGAACTTCCCCAATCTGGCAAAGGAAATAGACTTCCAGGAAGTCCAGGAAGCTCAGAGAGTCCCAAAGAAGTTGGACCCAAGGAGGAACACACCAAGGCACATCAGAATTACATTAGCCAAGAGTAAAATGAAGGAGAGAATTCTAGAAGCAGCAAGGGATAAGGGGACAGTAACCTACAAAGGAGTTCCCATCAGACTGTCAGCTGATTTCTCAAAAGAGACCTTCCAGGCAAGTAGGGGCTGGAAAGAAGTATTCCAAGTCATGAAAGTCAAGGACCTACATCCAAGATTGCTCTATTTAGGAAAGCTTTCATTTAGAATGGAAGGGCAGATAAAGCACTTCTCAGATAAGGTCAAGTTAAAGGAGTTCATCATCACCAAGCTCTTGTTATATGAAATGTTAAAGGGACTTATCTAAGAAAAAGATAAAAAATAGGACAGTAAAAAGACAGCAAACTCACAGATATTAACAACCATACCTAAAACAAAAGCAAACTAAGCAAACACTTAGAACAGGAGCAGAAACACAGAAATGGAGATCACATGGAAGGTTAGCAACAGGGGAGTGGGAGGAGGAGAGAGGGGGGAAGGTACAGAGAACAAGTAGCATAGACAGTGGGTAGAAAATAGACGGGGAGGGCAAGAATAGTGTGGGAAAAGTAGAAGCTAAAGAACTTATGACACATGGACATGAACTAAAGGGGGGAATGTGGGTGGGAGGGGGTGTGCAGGGTGGAGGGGAACGATGGGGGAGAAATGGGACAACTGTAATAGCATAATCAATAAAATATAATTAAAGAAATATCTAGAAATAGTAAAAATAAAAATAAAAAATAAAAGTAAATGAAGAAAGTCATTCATTTCATCAAGATTTTTCAAAGCATTTGCCCAGTTGTATATGTAGTACACAGGGACACTACATATACAACTACACAGTTGTATATGTAGTACTTACCGTTCAATAAACTTATTTTTTGTGATATCTCGTTTGTAATTTGTATTAGGTTAATATTACTCATATTTACATGTTCTGACATTTTTTGACTCTCAAAATTTTTTCAGTGACATTGGTGTTTCCAAAGAAAAATTTCCAAGAGTTATTTTTCAGTTCTACTGATTTTGCTTTATTTCCATTAATTTGTTCTTATAGATTCCTTGTTTCTGTGTTCTGTAGATTTGTTTTATATTCTTTTCTAAATTTTAACTAAATGCTTAGCTCCTCTGTTTTCATTTTTCTTATTTAATAATAAAAACATGTAAGACTATAGTTTTTTCAAATCCCGTAAGTTTTTATGTGGCATTCCAATGATCACTTCTCTAGAATCCCAGTAATGGTAGTTTTGATTTCCTCAGACTCAAGCAATTTATGAGCATGTTTTAAAACTCCTAAGTGCTTTTTTAAAAAAGTGTAATCCCTTATCACTAACTTCCAGCTTTATTTATTTATTGATTTATTTATTATTTATGGTGGGAATATGTGGTGTGTAAAATACTTAAAAAAGATTTTATTTACTTTTAGAGAGAAAGGAAAGGAGGGAGAAAGAGAAACACTGATGTGTGAAAGAAGCATCGACTGACTGGTTGCTAAAAGTACTTTGTTTTTTCAGGTTTTCCTTGTTGCCCAAGTTATAGTCAATTTTATAAATTTTAATAACAATATTAATTTTTATATTTTATGGGTACACTGTTAAATAAATATCCACAAATCATTTGTATTAGGTTAGTTAAAGCCTCTATATCTTTTATTTATTTTTTTCAACTGCATCATCTATTGAAGTGTAAGGGTGGTAGGGGTTTATTAACCCCCACTCTGATATCTTAAATAACAATATTTCCTCAAATTTGACTTTGCTGCTTTAGTAACTGGGCCACCCAAGAGCAGCAGGGCGGGGCCTTTCTCAGCAGTCTGGGCAGTGAGAATTTCTTCTGTTCCAAACAATTCTCTCTTCTTGTTTGGTGGTAGCTTTTCTGAGAGATGGCTGCCATCAATTCCTTCCCTCCTGCAGGCGTGAACCCCTCCCCCACGGTGAGGAGGCATCTGTGCCTCCGCTGCCTTGAACCTGGGTGGGCTTGCGACAGTTCTGAATCATGCGATATGGCGGAAGGGATGCTGTGTTAGCTTTGAGCCTGACACTGAGGGTCCTGGAAGTTTCTGCTTCCTGATTCTGGTGCCATGACCTCCATGTGAGATGTCTAGGCCACTTCACTGCGGGGAGCGGCCACATGGAGGAGACTAAGGACAGAGGGCATCTGGATGAAGAAGCCCTCTCGGACAGCCAGCCCAGTCAACCTTCCAGTGATTCCAGCTCTAGCTACTCCCTGAACACAACTTCATGAGATACCCCAGCCAGCCCACGTCAACCCACAGGACTGTGAGAGAAAGTAGCCAATTGTTGTTGTCAGCCGCTGTACTGTTACAGAACAACATTTAAACAAGTGGCAACTCATCTCTTTGCCTAGCAGGGTCATTCCTGGTTTGAGGAGCTGAGTGTAGGCATTGCTGTGGGTTTCTCTTTTATCTGGACCCTGAACTTGGCACCCTTCCTGAGGTGTCGATACGGATCCATGTCTGTGCCCTATTCATTGCCCGGCTGCCTCGGACTTCACATTGCTGGACTCCAAAGGCCCCCAGGAAAAACGTAAGATCACTGGATGGGAGAATGATGTAACCCTAAAGATAACCAACACATATTTCCCTTCCTGTTCTCTTGCTACTGCCCTGTGTTATTCATTATGAAATACAGGCTACTATTGACGAGAAAAGGCTGAAGGGGGGGAGAACTGGGAACATGTTACCAGATTGAAAGGTTTTGTCTATTTACACACTTGTGCAAGTTCCTTGTGTGAGCTGGCCTGAGACATCCAGCCACCTACTGCCATGCTGCCAGGTCAAGGTTACAGTCTCCTCTGCTTCTGCAGTCAAATGAAACACATGTGCTCGAATTGCCATTCCGACCTGAAAGTCTTTAAACATGCTTTAATAAGTACCCCAACAGAGAGGAAACTAAGGAAACGTGGTCTCACCACCTAAGTGGGGATGAATAAACTCCGGGTCTCCTGAAAGTCCGAGTCCAACCGATGCCTAAAGTTACAGTGAATTACTTGTCACACAAGTGAATGAATCAGTAAGTCCACAGAGAGAAGGCCTTACTCTGATGTCCCCTAAGGAAGATCAATATGCTCTTGCAGCAACTAAGACCAAAACAAACACGGTGACATAACAAAACTGTCGTACAGAGGAAACATCCCTACCTGATGCTTAAATCCCGTCTTTAAGTCTTGTCATTACAGGAAACCGTGGCATGTTAGGTCTGTACCTGTCTAGTTCTGACAAATATTCTTTAAAAAGAAGACAGTAGGATTGGAAAAAGGAGATCCAGGGAAAGTGATCAGGTGGCTCACGTGCTGTCGGTGGGGACTGGCTCTTGAAACTCGGACCTTTTGAGGTAGGGAGACAGAGATGCGTGCTGAGACGACACGGGTAGTGCTCTTCAGCGGTGAAATCAGTTGAAAACATTTGTTGGTTCAAGAGGATGCACATGCTGCTGAATGCTCCGACCCAACGTAGCATACCTTAAATACTGTTCCTTACCTTTGCTTTTCTAAAATCCAGCCATTGGCACTGACCAGCCTGCCTTTCTTGGTGGTATCAAGTTCAACGTATACTCCCCATAGGCCCTGCTAAGTGAGGCAGCAAGGACTTCTCCAAAGAGCCTGGTTTGAATTGACATTTTGGATGGGGTTCAACTTTTATTTACTTTTCTAAGAGGAGAAAAAGCACTGTGGCGTGGTTATGCTGAGCGAGTGAGAGTCTGACCCACGATGAACCGATGTCACTCCGAGCCTGTCTCCTCTCCCTCTCTGTGTCTTCCAGCTGACAATCTTGAGAATATTTCTCCTGCCCTTGTCCGTGTTCCCAGTTAAATGGCTGGCAACTACTGAGAACTATCATTAGTAAAGTCTTTCTACTTCTTATTGTATTTGTGATAGGTATTTGCCTTAAGAAAATTGGTACCAGAAGATAATCTGAGATTTATTGGCCAAGGACATTATTTAGCTTGAATGTGAAAATGTAGAATTATGAAATTACTCATTCATCTGCTGCATAGCTCAAACCTCATCCTGCTCCATATGCGCAAGTTCATGGAGGAAGGTTTTTTTTTTCTTTTGCTCAAAGTGAGAGTTCTGATCTTTGGGATTAGTTCTTCCTGTGCCTGTAGCTGTAAAAGTACTTTTCCCAAAGTGAAGGGAGTATTAATTTTGAAAAAGCAATTTCGTTTTTGTGATTACCATATTGTTGCCAGTGAGTGCCACCCTAACAGGCACTTTTTTCCTAACCCCTGACCCTGTCATAGCGTCTAAGCTCCCTGTCTGAGGGACTGGCTGCTTGATACCTGGTGAAGTTACATGCTAATTACATCTACCATTCCCTGAGCCAGGCTGCCGTACCACGTGTTTTATACACATCATCTCATTGTGTCCTAATAGCACAGTTGGTAATTATTACCTTTATTCTAAAATGTAGAAACTTGCTCAGAAAGACTAAGTGATTTGCCAGGGTCTCTCTGCAAGTACCTGCAGAGCAGAGATGTAAGTCTCGCTCTTTTTGATGCTAAATTCTTTCCTTTGAGCAACATGTGCTTTAAGGTTCCAATGAATCTAGGGCAGAAGGAGTCAGGAAGTGTGGTGCTTAATGGAGCTGGCCACCAGTGATGTTGCATAGCTGAGAATTTGCTTTGGGTCCCGACACTTCCTCGTTCCCACTGCTCCCTTCCAGCTTTCCGTGTCTTTTCCCCCCTCCCTCAGAATTTCAGTGCCTTCCAGCTGCCCTTCCTGGAAAAGGGCCCTGAATATCCCTCTTCTTTCTTCCAGTCAAAACTTGCTTGTCCTGTGTCCTCTCTGTTTCAACCCTTCTCCGGGCTTTCTATGCGACAAATCCCTACTGTGAGGGCTTGTTCCTTAATAGGTGCTTTCTTTCCAAGGACACAAAGAGATACCGTATCAGAGATGGCTAACTGTCTCCCATATCCATTTTTCAGTAGTAACCCTTGAGTTTCACTGGGCACATGACCATCCAGTACTGACTGCATTTCCCAGCCTCCCTTGCATAAGGCAGTTCAAGAGGCAGCAGGAGATGCTGAAAGGCCTGACCTTGTGGGGAACATGACCTAGTGTGGCTTCCTGTACACTGAGATGTGGTGTATAACCTATATTCGGACCAGGTTGATGGGAGCAGACATGATGTCTACAGACTCTAGGTTGGGCCTTAAAAAGAGGGGGCACCCTCTCTCCTTTTCCTCTCCTGGGCTGTGCAGATGACAGCCACACTCTAGGGAGATGGAGAAACAAGACAGAAGGAGAGCCTGAACCCTTGGCAGCTTGGAGCCATGATACTGACCCTGGATGGCTTATCCCCAGAGAGTTACATGTGAGAAAAAAGTTCTATCCTGTTTAAGACTATATTATTTTCGGATTTGGCTAAATTACCTGAACCCCTAACCTAAATAATACAACCGCCTAAAGGGAACCTTCTGAAGACAGTGTTTATCCTGAAGGCGTTGCCCCAGTACTGGGCACTTTGGGGTGCTGGGCAGGCTGCTGTGGCGTTCTCCTGGGGGCCGGCTGGGCTTGGGGACGCCTTTTCCATTTTGACTGTGCACCTGGCTGCCTGCTCCCAATTTACGCAGCTGGCTCCAAGGAGCCTCCTACAATTTCCTGGACTCTTCTGCTTTTCAGGTAAAGGTTGCTACGAGCCTGCCAGAGCGCCTCACAAATTGAAGCCAAGGGAAGACAGGAAAGTAATTAAAACTCTGAAAGATCATGGCCGATACTTGCAATCGGCCAGATGGAGAAATGGAAAATTTATAGCACTTAAAGTCTGGGACTCATTTAGGAGTAAAACACATTAACTTAAGTTATCCAACCTCAAAATTGGTTTCAGACCTCCATGGGGCCCAGTACTCTTCCTAATTATGAGACCGTGTAGAGTTGGATCTGAAATGCAAACATGACCCGGGATCCAAATACCTCACTGCCATGGTATGGAAACATCTCGCTAATTCAGGCTGCGCTAATTAAATATTTGTGATCATTCTCCCCAGGCTGGGCTGAGCATGTTCTGTAGGATGTGGGAAGAAATTATTTGCTACACTGATATTTAGGGAGAACGCAGAAGGAATCTTTAAGAGGGAGAAAAAGTACACCTTACGGAAAGAGGTGGGATATAAAATATAGCAAAACTTTTGGGGGATTTCAGCCCTCCAATTATAAATAAAGGATGTTGGTAATGACCAATGCATTGTATTTGTTCAGTAAAAGTCAACTCAGTAGAGACCTCTGCTCGAAAGACCATATAAGTGGCATTGCCGGCCTCATTCCTATTTCAGTGCTGCCCTGCCCCCCTCCCCGGTCACCCTCACTGGGATGCACTAAGTGCCCCCAGGAGCCCGCATGGGCGTCTGAGTGTGGAATTCCTCCCGGCCCCCTCCCACTGGTCACGTTGCTGCTCCTGGCTTTCAGCACTTTTACCGCCTGAGCACTGGGCTCCAAGACCCTCCTATCTTTATGGATTGATGAGACCTTGGAATGACCTCGACCTTTGTCCCCCTCGGCTTCATGACTTACTCCACAACCTTCCCCAACAGATGGGCCTTTCACCAGGCCCTACGGAAGAGGGGTGGGGAGTGGTCTGGGGCAGGTGCTCACATTTACCTGACAGGAGCAAGGCTGCCTCTGGGAAACAGGCAATCAGTCTTTTTATTGATTTGCCTTGCGGTCCCTCTTCCTCACTGCAGTTTAAATCGAACTTGGTAAGGCAATACAGTTGGCCCCTGCATCTCTGGGTCCCACATCTGCAGATTCAACCGACTGCAGACTGAAAACATGAGGAAAATAAGTTACATTGCTGCTGACGTGCACTGTGTGGTTAGGCTTGTGATGGTTGTGTCGGTACTAAATATGTACAGACTCATTTTGTCCTGATTCCCTACATCATACAGTATAACAACAGTTTATGCAGCCTTTACGTGGTATTAGGTAGTTGATTTTAGGTAAACAGGGAATGTGGGTAGGCTGTATACAAATATTACACCCTTTTATGTAAGGGACTTGAGGACCCTTGGATGTGGGATCTCCTTGGGGTCCTGGAACCACGCCCTGCAGACAGCTGAACCGTACAAATAACTCTAGTTGCTGGCTTGGTAAGGGCAGTTTGGGAACGTAAGTCACTATTTGGAAAAAAAAAAGCCGCCTCCTGCTCACCTGATTTGGAAGGGCTGAGAGCTTGGGGCTGGGGGCTGCCTGGACCGCAGGAAACAGGACCACGGAGAGGAGAGCTTTCACCCCCAGTCGGTTTCACTGACCCAGAAAGAGGTGTGGATATGAAGGCCTCTGAGATGCTGCCTTTATGGGCAGCACCAAGTCCTTCACCTCTAAGAGCATGAGGAAGGCGGGTCTTCTAAGGGGCTCTGGTCCGCACTGGGCACGAGCAAAGGGCAAAGATCCTTTCACCAGCCAGTTCAATCTGCCATCGTCTCCTGCCTCCTCCTTAGTCTCTGAAACCTGGTGGCCCCTTTCCAATGCATCTGCAAAGCAGCCACATGAGCCTGAACATCACAGGGTCATGCCACATCCCAGACCCCTGCCCCGGCTTCCACGGCACACCACTGAGATCCCAAATACCGAGGTGGCCGGCACAGCTCTGCATGATCAGCCTCAGCTCCTGCCGTGCCCCCTTCTCCCCACCTGCCAGTCCTGCAGTTGTCCTTGCAGAGCCACAGTCATCTCTACTTCATGGCCTGTGCACGTGTTCTGCCTGGACCATGCTTTCTCCCCAAGCTCGCTTGGCTAAATTCCATTCATGCCTCATGTCTCAGCTCAAAGTCATTTGGTGAGGTTTTCTCTGCTCATACCCAGTTTCAGGCCCACCTGCTAATCTCTTTCATGGTTTCCTGCCATTTTCCTTATCAAATTCTGTCATTAATTTTTTGTGTAATGATCCGTTTGTCACTATACAGTAAGCTCTGTGTTCTCTTCACCACCCAGAGCTGGCACACAGAGGGGCTGCCAAAGTATTTGTATAATAAAGGAAGAAAGCAGCAGGCCCTGCTTTCTAGGAAGAGGGTGAAACAGTTGTCAGATACCACATTGAGCCCTGTAAACATTGTGATTCACATTATCCTGTGAATGAAGCTTAAAAACCCACCTAATAGGCATGGGGGGGGTCTTTGTTATAACTAATAGCCATGATTGATCTAAGCAGTACACATGTCATTCTAAAACCTCACCATGACCTTGTAAAGTAGGTATTACTGTCCCCATTATAAAGATGAAGGACTGGAGGCTCTTGAAGGCTAAGTCCCTTCTACAGGGCCACACAAATAGTAAGTGGCAGGGTCTGGATTCGAACCTAGTTTGGTCTGACTTTGAAGCTAATGTGCTTTTTCCTCAATGCTGCTGCCTTTGAACGTGTCCCTTAGTATTTCTCCAGCTTGCTAGCGTTAGAGGCCATGGGGGGTTGGGGATATGCCTGCAGGGGCCTCTCCCAGCTGGGCCCTGGGTCCCGGTCACAGAGATCAAACGCTGGAGTGGATCCAGCCAGAGAACCCGAATAAGCCATGTGAATCCAGACAGTCCAGGGAAAAGAAAGGTGAGCTCCTGCTCAGAAAGAGCAATCTTTGGTCTCTGTCTGAAGACCCTGCAGTAGGTGGGGAGGTGCTAGTGGTTTGGCCCACTCCCCCTTCTGGTGCCACAGCCACCGACCCCCTCCCAGTTCACGGAGGAAGAGGATTCCTGAGGCTGAGAGATGTGGTAGCAGGGCAGTGTGGGGACACGCCACACTTCTGAGCATCTCATTCTTTTTGTCTGGGAGCCTCCGCTGTGAAGCAGTGTAATAATGAATAAACAAGAAGCCCAACAGAAGTAGCAATACTTTTTGTCCTCTTTCTGGCCATCACAGTTTCCACCTGTTCCTTCCATGTTTGCCAGCCTTCTTTCTTTGAGGGCAGGGACTTTGTCATGTTACTTAGTCTAAAACAAGCTTCTGGAAGAGCATGAGACACTTAATAATTCAATCAATAAGTGGGTAGAAGCGGTTGAAGGATCACATTGTGAAGTTGGAGAGGGAGCTGGGGAGTGTGCATTGTCAGTCTCTGCAAACTCCGTTCTTTCTCAGCTGAGCGCTCTCCTCCATCCTAGCTCCTCCTTTGCTTCATTCCTGCTCATGATGTCAATACCTTTGGAGAGAGAGAGTAGAAGTCCAAACCTACTTTGTCTTGAGACCTCCTCTTCCTACCCTCTGCACTCTGCGCATGCCCCACCTACCACCGGGTCTGATGTTCTCAACATAAGAGAGTCCTCTGTGGGCATCTCACAGAGATCCCTCTTCAAATGCCAAAATGTTACCCAGGAGGGAAATTCTCTAGATATTGGCACACAGCAATGCACGAGTTTCTCAGCGTAGTTATCTAGGCTTTTGAGGTGAGGGAAAGGGTATCTGGGATTGTTCAGTTTGGGGTGGTGCTAGTCTGGAGAAAGGGAAACAGAGGTCAAATTTTGGTAGAAGTTGAGGAAGCAAAAGGATGAAAGTGTGCAGAGCACTAAAGAGAAAGGATGGGAGGGGCTGGCCAGGATGTCAGCACATGTGCCCATCCACCTCGGCTGGGAGATCGGCAGGAAGAGGGGGACGGTACCAAAGGTACCTCCGTGCGTCTTTGGACCCAGGGCTTCCCTTCCCAAATGTGAGCAAGGAACCCCAGACAGATGGTTTAATTTACTAGAAGATTTCTTTCATATGTTAGTCACATGGTATAATGTGGACTAGTCACAGGGTTTTACTATTTTAAGAATACTTTCATAAAAGGGAGTAGGGTTGAACTCCTCTGCTCCTTGCATCATTTTCAGAGGAAAATGACAATTTCCAGGCTATCAGATTTACATGTTTTGGGAAAGAAGAGCGAGATGGGAACCAAGAGAAGCATGTGTGCGAGGACCGCGACGCAGGCCTGTGCCAGGGTGTCGGGAAGTCCCTCACGCCCTTGTGAAGAGGGTGCCTGAGCTGACGGTGGGGCTTGGTAGTGGGCACTTCCTGAAAGAATGGGATGCAAGGCCATTCTCTGAAACTCTGAAGTAGGACATTTACTGGCCCAGGTGGGGATCTGGGGACAGGAGAGAGAGGAACCGGGGGGGGGAGGGGAAGGTGGCGAGCAGCAACGGGACCCAGACCTTCCTTCTTCACACGGCGGAGGCGGAGCAGTTACGGGAGCTGCAGCCTCACTCGCCGCAGGCCACCGACCCTCAGATGGCCTCAGCCCATTTTCGAAGTGTACTGACGCAGTCTTCCGTCAACAAAACCAAGGGTGATTTCAACCTGCTGCTTTCAAGGAGGTTGTCAGTCTTGTAAACGTTACTTCTTTAAGCTTCTGACAAAATCATCACACACAGCCTGACCCAAAGGGCAGTATCTTCTGCGGGAACGAATGGGAAGTTCCCAAAGTTTATACATCTTGAAGAGGAAGATCCTATTTGTTTTTTTGACTTGCTCATGCCACTGATAATCCAGAATTTGCATTGATAGAGATCATCTTTCAAAGGCTATTGACACAGTGGTTGTTCTTTTATTGCCTTAAATGCTACTCCAGAGGCAGGGCTCTGGCCATATTGTTACAGCAGAAGGCATTGAACTGGCTGTTGGCAGACCCTAGCGGAGATGTGAACATAGTTTACGCACCAGAGCTTGTAACTCAACGGGGAAGGGTGGAGGCTTGGTTTTGTTTGCCTACAGCAGCTCAATGGTTAGCTAAAATTGGGAATACATCTACATTTAAGATTACCCAAATTATCTGTAATAATGTAATTTTAAGACATTTCCTCCTTCAGGAAATTCATTTTGTTTCCCTAAGGATGTTCTTGCCTAATTTTCAGACGTTCTTTCTTTTAACACCTCCGTTTGATTATTCTGACTAAATGCATCCAACAATCAATGGAAATAATAATTTTGTTCACCTTAGGCCACAGGTGGCAAACACAAGGCCCGAGGGCTGAATCTGGCCCTCCACCTTGTTTTATCCAGCCCAGCACCTTGTTTCTACCTGGTAGCAGCATCGAGCTCTCCCTTAACTGTTAAGGAGCAGTTACATTGGCACAGTCCTAAAATTACATTCGGCTCTTTGAAGGCAACCTTGAGGCCTTCAAATGAGTTTGACACCCCTGCCCTAGGCAAACCTCCTAAAAAAACTGAAACAGTTTTGGGGGGCTCATTTGGTGATGATGTTTCCTAAGTGCTGGCCCTTGTTTGAGTGGAATTTCAGCGATGACCTCCAAGTCTGACTCAGCCCTGTTGGAGCTAAAGGAGACCGGCTTGAGTTATGTTGCTCACGTAGAGTGCTCATCTTCCAGCCGGAGCTCTCCTTACAGTTCATTGTGTGAGAAAACTCAGAACTTTCGTCTCTCCAGGTTAGTGAATCAGTCGGAGGGAAAGCTTACAAATCAAAGATGGAAAACAATGGGAGGGGAAAGTGTAGGGGAGTTAGGGAAACCAGCCAGATGCCCACTGAAGAGTCACAGATACCACGTGGGTGAGCGTGCTCTGGGGGTTGCTTCCGATATCATCTAGGAAGAGGAGCCGGCTGGGTAAGCCATGGCACGGGCGCTGGTCTGTCAGTGTCCAAGTTGCTGACCACTGAGTCGCCCTTGTCTGACCTTTCTCCCTCTTTGTGCACCCCTGAAGTGACCTCAGCTAAGGGTCATCGTCCCATCGGCACAGGCTGCCCGGGCCTGCGGAGTTGAGATGACCTGTGGCTGCTCAGAGCTGCTCTGTGCTGGGAAAGAGCAAAAGTGTGAGACATGACGACAAGCAAAGGAGCTCCTTCTGAAGGAAACCACAAATGTATGCACTCTGTGAGTTTATATCTGAAAGTGCCTTAAAGAGTTCAAAAAGGAGCAACTTTGGAAAGAGATTCTAAAAGTATAATTTATGCAAAATAAACCTCAGAGAAGGTTCTGGGCCAGGTGTAACTGGTTTATAGACCACAAATGTCAGAGTCTCACTGCCTCAGAACACCACCTTCTTGTAAATGAGGCGAATCCTTCGAAAAGGTTACCTTGACCTGTTGGTGCTGGGTCCCTGGTCCTGTTCTGCTTCGGCCTAAGGAAACCTAGATAAGGCGCCTCCTCCTCCAGCGCATTTCACTCTTCGGTCCCTTCTTTACTGTTCGGTGATTCTGGGTCACTCCCCACGCCCTCTGGCCTGCCGTTGTTCTGACTGATACTTAGCTCACCAAGTAGTCTCTGGGGGAAAAGGCAGTTTTCTCTTCCTTTTTTTTTTTTTTTGTCACTACAGTTCATAACTACTGTTACAGAGAATGACTAATTATAATTTTGCAGTGTGGACAATGGTGGTAGTGTCACTCTGGAGTTAATACAAAGGAAAACATCACTGACCATTTAAGACCACTGAAAGACTACTGAACACTGGCTTTTTAAGCTGTCAAGATTTTTCATGTTTAAAGGTTCAAATGTTGGGCCATACTGCCAGAAAACATTACCTCATCATACTCTGTCATTTAGTAACAAAAAAAAAAAAAAAAAAAGCTAAAACAAACAAACTATTCTGAACTAAATGAAGACTGAATTTCATACCAAAGCTCTGAGTTCAAAACCTTGGGGATCACTAGACAAATAAATGACAAGAAGAGCAGAGAGTGATTTATAATGATGGCGGCCTCGCCGATGAGTGTCTGGGAGACCGGGGCCGCAGAAGTAAAGGTGGTGCTGGAGGCGATGTGAGCAGAGGTGGCCACGGCAGAGACCACTGTGTCCCAGTGTGGCCACCCACTCACACCCCCTCACCAGGGCTTTGATGCACAGGGCTGGAACATTCTTCTCCCCACCAGGGAGTCGAGCTCAGACACCACAGATCCAGTTCCGCAATCCTCCCATAAAGCTCTCATCTGCTTCCTTCTCTCTTTGTCTTCAATTACCACATCTTTCATTAAAGTCAAGGAATTAAGGGCATTAAAAACTTTTATGGAAAAAAAAAGAGGAAAAAACCCCATGAGGCTCACTGTCCCAACATGACCTCTATTAATATTTGGGGCCTAGATATCTATTTCCATATTTCATTGTGGTACACTTTAATGGATACCCTATTTTTGGGTGAAACAATGGGAACCAGAGACTTTTTTTCCCTAGAGGGGAAAACAGTCCAGGCAAAACTTAATGGACTCACTGATTGTCTGCCTTTGGTGAGCTGCCCCATGATTAGAACTGAGACCCCACAGAATGTCTTTCTCTTTCCTGTCAGGTCCCCTTCTTACTCTCACTCGCTTTAAAGGCTGAATTATGATACAAGGACAAGATGTAGCTTTATACAGAGAACTTGAAATAAATAATCACTCATTTTGATAGAAGGGTTAATAAAACCCCCAAACTCCAATAGGGCACATGAGATTTTACTGTGTTTTAGGTGCATACAATTATGTAGGTACTTTCTGAAAGAGGTCTTTAAGGAGGTCTCAGTGGACATGACTACTTTGGGGAAGAGTGCCCACTGGGTTCCAGTCCTCTGTAATTGGTGGGACTCTATAGCTCCTGGTCAACGAGCAGCTCCTATAAATGTATAGTGTCGTTTAAAAACCCCACACTACTGCAAAAAAGAAAAAAAAAAAAAAACCCTTCCCATATGTTTCCACTTCTCAGTGTAAACATGAGCATTGCTCAGATCTTTCCTGTGGCATTCCATCCATCTTCTCTGTTCCGCAAGTGATGTTTTACTTAACGGACCTTCATCTTATTATGATTCATATGTGACATACCAAGTAAAATCACCCTTTGGGTGTGCGGTAACGATAATTTCTTTAGAGAGTCACAAAACAAACGTGATACAGGGCAGAGGCAACACTGGAGTGCAGGGACCTCTGGGGTCAAGTGCTCCATCCTCGGGCTTCATAGTTAGTTACGGGCGGCCCCCAACAACCTCCTCCCAGTGAGACCACAATGGGCCCTGTCCTTACCATCTGCCAGAGGAGAGCCAACCACGTGCTCCAGAAATCCATGCTAAGAAGTACATTCAACTGAAGCTAAGACATAGAATGTATGTTTTGAGAAGTTGTTTTTAAAGAAGAAAATACACACACCTGCTGTAAGAGCAATTATTCTAATCTATAACGATTGTGTGGAACAGAGGTCTTTTCTGTGATAAACACAAACTGTGATTTTCCTTGTGTACAGACCCAGAGGCTTCAAAGCCACAACTTGCTCCATCAACCACACATGGAAAAACCCTCAGTTAATTGTCTATTTACCAACATTTAAGCATTTCTTGTCATTCCAGGCACCAGTGGGAGTATGTGGTGGGCGAGAAAACCTGGTTTTAGGGGATGATCATCAGCTGCAACTGTCTGATTTGCTCTGGAAACTCGAAGTCCAGCACAGCGTTGTCTATGGGTCCCTTCAGTAGCCGCGTGGAGGAGGCAGCAGGAACTGTCACTCCCTTGCATGGCTGGAAAAACTGGGCCACAAAGAGGGAGGCTAGGGCACAGCTCCCAGGTTTCTCTGCAGCCATGAGACTGTCTTGGTTTCCTAGGTGGATATAGTTCTGTTAAATATTTTTGCCTGCTCAGTAGGTGGGACCATCAATGATATAAATGTTAACTTCCCATTTCTTTAAATCATGGCTCTAGCTCTGAGAATTTAATACATGCAAACAAGTACTGTTCTCAGAACAGAGAAAGTTTCTCTCTAATAAAAAATTCCTTACAGTATACTCCTTTGGTTCTCAATAGCTATAAGCCTTTAAAAAAAAACACACAGAAAGCATAGCGATGCTTCCGGAAGGGCTCATCCTAACAGGGCAGGGAACTGCCTGGTGGTGGAGGAGGCTGTGGCCAAGTTCAGAGCTGCTGGTCTGGGGCAGCTCCTGCCTCAGATGAGTGGGGAGCATGGGCACTTTTCAGCACGTGTGCTGATGACTCTTGGCTGGGAAGGATGCCCGAAGCACCAGAGAATGGAATCAGGATGTCAGAGAGACCTGAACGAGCTGGAACAGCGAGCTAAATTAGGTAAGACAGTATTTTGGATTAAAAGCCAGGTCTAGCACTTAAGTAGAGAAAATCAATTCTGGCACATGGGATCCCTGGCCCAGCCGCGGTCTGGGTGAAAAGGATCTGGGGGTTTCAGACTGTCTGGTCGACCTGATGCAGCTGTGTGGCTGTGCAGGATACGTGAATGGATTCTCAGGCCCCCTGCGGAGCTCAGCCCCCCTCCCTCAGGTGATTGGCCGACTCCCTTCTGCTCTGTGGTGGGTGATGAGATCACACCCGCTGGGAAACTGGGAGCGCCTCAGTCTAAGAGGGCTCTGGGCAGACCCAGAGGCCTCCCAGTGCATCTACATTATCCTAAGCATCCCCTGGGCTCCTTGTTAAAAACACGGATGCTGAAACCCTGCCCTAGATTACCGAGTCAGGCTTACCAAGGGAACTGGTCATCTTTGAACGTACTCCGAAAGTAGTTATAATCAGAAAGTTTTGTGATACATGAAGACGATGAATTTGTTAAGCAAGTAGCGTAGTACACATCGGGTAAAGTATAGAATTATTAGAGATAAAAATATGGTGATTCAATAAAAGCACAAGATCTACTTTAGCCAGTTGGTTAAGGGAGGCCAATAGCCTCATTTTCATCCATGTGTGCATGCACACTAGTAGATGTTGGGATGTTATTTAGGTTCGAGGTCCTTGGAGCAAAGAGATTAATGTTTTTGAAGAATTTCAAAACCTTTTGAAGAATTTCTGGTAGCTAGGCTGGGGGGACGCAGGCACACGGAGCGGTGCTCTGATCGCAGCCGGGGCCTGCAGCCCGCTGTGCCTGGGCACACTCTGGCTGAGCCCCGAATCCAGTAATGGGGCCACCGGGATCTTGATAAGGAATCTGGGGACTTTTTCCCAATAAGACGCTGGCTTTGGGAAAGGTGGCCCATTCATGTTGGCTGAGGAAGTTCTGGTCTTGGGTCTTATTGCTTTAATTCTTTCAAGCATTGTTAAGCCCATGAAATTTTAAAAAAAAATCTGTACATTATAGCCATAAGTAGGACTAAGAAGGGGTCTCCTGATGTCAAAATAAAGTAGGTATTAAGGCTTTTGGCTTGTTTTTTGTTTTTAAGATTTTATTTATTTATTTTTAGAGAGAGGGAAAGGGAGGGAGAAAGAGAAGGAGAGAAGAACTGATGTGAGAGAGAAACATGGGTCACTTGCCTCTTGGACACGCCCGGACCTGGCCCGCAACCCTCATGTGCTCTTGGCTTGTTTTAATTGGCCCTGGGCCTTTCAGACCAACATCTCTGCAGCCTTGGGGCCCATTTGTATTCCTTCAGTCTCAGGGCCCCCACCCCAACTGAGTGGTGAGTCTAGGTGGGGCTAGGATATTTAATAGGCCTTTGGTTTTTTGTTAGCCTTCTATTAATGCTGAAAGTAACAGTGGCCAGATGCTCTCTACTGGGTTTCACCTTCTGGAGCTGGGTGCCTGGGTGTTGTGGTTTTGTTTCCGCTATGATTTCTGACTCCTGGTGAAAGTTGGTCAAAGTCAGGCCAGAAGTACTGCCCTTCCTAGAAATGCCTCAGGCTCCCCAACACAGAGTAGGTACTTTGTGAAAAGGCACCCTAGCAGGCACTGTTCCCCTCTTGGAGGATCGAAACCTACGCTCATCACTCTCCTATCATCCAGTGGGGAGGGCTAAATTACCCCAAATCTTCTAAGCAGTTTGAATCCATGACTGTGGCACATTGAATTGATGACTTTTAGACTGACAAACACTGAGATCTTCCTGTTGACTTAACCTTAGTAAGAAAATATAAAAGGACAACCAGAGCCCTTATTTTTTCCAGAGCTGAAAATAAATGTTAAAAATTCCAGTTGTCATTTATTACTATTGCTTTTAGCTCAAGTACTTTTAAAGCAAATTAGCTTTAGAAATTGACCTGTGGCTTTTGCAATGCACTGTAGCTGAATCCTGTCAGCTTCACTTTAGTCAACAAAGTCGTGGGATGCCTTTTCCACAGTCTTCCCACGAAGCCTGGGAGCAGAGGCGCGAAAAACCTTTGCCTCCTGGGTTGACAGGGTTCTTTTGAGGGGCCTCCCATCCGGTTCCTCTTTGTCTCCTTCAGAATGCTGAAGGAGACGGAGTCCCTCGTACGGAATTCTCCGGGGGTTTAGAAGTCACCCGGAAGAACTAGCCCATGAGATCGCCTGTGCGTGCCTCTGAACGGTGGCTACAGGAACCAGCCTGGAGTTAGTCCCCTAGGACTCCGTCTGACCTGAGGACAGCAAATTCACAAAGCAAGTGACTAAAAGGGGACAGGCACTTTCTCATGATTTCTGCTCCACACGAAGCCAAGCTTTATAGGGAAGAGGGTCTTTTCTGTACATCTCCTAGTGCCTAGACAAGTAAGTAAATTGTGAGCCTGTATGTCCCTCACACAGGCCCTCCCGCTGGGCCAGTTCCGTTCCTTGCCCTGTCCCTGCTCCTGAAACAATAATGATGACATGCGCCAGCCACTGTGCTGAGCACTTCATGTCCAGTATTGCACTGAATCCTCACGACCTTCCCGTGACCTCACTGCGCAGGTCAGAGGGGGAAATGAACCGAGATCGCACAGTGCGTGGTACAGCTGAGTTTCAGACCTAGCTGTGCTTCAGTGTGGAGCCTCTGTTCTTACCCTAACAGCAAAGGGGGCCTGGGCCCTGAATTGGTGTGGCCGATACAGAGATAATGACACTAAATTGAGCTCTCCACACTGCACATTGTGCCCTAGTAACATGCTAGTGGCCCATCCTCTTTGACAAAACCTAGAGAGGTTAGGGACAAAGGAGCCACTTCTGTGACCTGAACACTGGCCAGCACAGGGCGGGAGGCCCTGAGGCCCTCAGCACTTTTGGTGGGAACTGCTGACTGGCGCGGTGGACGTCAGTCCTTGGCAGGAAGCTCGAACAGATTATTAAACAGATGGCTTATAAGTTCCAAAGACAGGAAGCAGTGGTCACCCTTGTGAGCAAAGGTTTGCAGAGAATGAACTATGCCAAACCTCATTTTTTTTTTCCAAATCTTACTAGATTCATAGATGGGGGCTGACAGATGGAGTTTATCTACATTTCAGCAAATCATTTCACACAGTGCCTCATGCTCACTTAGAGAAAAGATGGAAGAGTGAGTCGGATGTTCAGTGGCAATTTGGATGGTTCAGATGGTTCAAAGAAGGCTGAACAGCATGCAGAGTGTTGATTAATGTAGTAATGACAATGGTTATTTGTTCTGAGTGCCAAACACAAGGTCAAGGGTATAGCAAGCACTTAGTAAATATTTGTTGGTCATATTAAACTCATGGGAAGTCTTTAGTGGCCCCATGAAAGGGCTCTTTCTTTGATTTAGCAAACATTTACAGAATAGATGAGGAGTTTGGGAAGCAGAGGGAACAAGGTCTGATCTTTGATGGAGGGAGGGAGAGGAGGGTCTAGCGCTGTCCACTTTCTTTTGACCTCTGGAGCCCAGCCCTCGGATGTGCTGAAGGTTGAGGCCGGCCACGAGTCCCTCCTTGTGTTTGCACACACTGTGGTGCATGAGCACTTGGGGGTTCTGGGGGGAGGCTCAGAGACCACTGTGGGGAAGCTGTGTGTGTGTGTGTGTGTATGTGTGTGCACGCATGCATGGCCTCCTGGGCTGCTGCCCACCCAGAACCAGGTCAGTTTCACTTATCTGTTTTTCACATTGGGCTTTCTGGGAAGATTTCACTTAAAGAAGGAGTTGTCTTTTTAGTTCAAAATTATTTGAAAACTTCAGACTCTGATGATATCTAAGATTCCTTCTTGCTCTAAAAATTAAGTCTTAAAAATTGTGTGGAGGCGGGAATGCCAAGGCAAGCTCCGCAAAACATTGGCATTACTTCCCTCTTCCCTTTCACCGCTTGGTGCGCTCAGTCCCCCTGGCAGATCTCTAACAGTGTCTGCACTTGTAGGCCCACCATCTCCTCTCTTCTGAGCGCTCCCTCCTAACACATCTCAGGTCCCCAGCAACTAGTCTTCCTGTAAGTTCCTGTGTCAAACCGCCCTCTTAAGTACAAATGATTGACAGCTTCCATTTACTAGTATAGATGATTGCATTGTTAAAGAAGACTCAAACTGAGAGAGAAGATCTCCAATTGGCAGTTTTCAGCTGTGTGGCTAAGTGGAGGACTTTAGGAACGGAGGGAGAGATGATGTGGGCCAGTGGAGCCTTCGTGATCTTGCCTAGAGAAACTGGCCTTTTGCTCAGGTTCATTAGTTCATTTGGAACCACTTTTTAAAGCACCTACAATAGGCCAGGACTCCACTAGACACTGGGGTAAAATACTGAGTAAAAGTAATCTCAGTTGCAACTCTCATAAAGCTTAGAGTTTGGGGAGAGATGGCTACTCTGCTTAAAAATTAATTCACCAGGGGACTTCAGGCCAAGATGGAGGCATAGGTGAACATGCTGTGCCTCCTCGCACAACCAAAATTAAGGACAACAAGGATTTAGAAACAAGAAAACAACCAGAACTGGGAGGTCTGACAACCATTCATCCAGACTGGTAAGAGGGGCTGAGTCGACACAGGAGGAAGCTGAGGTTGGTGGACGCAGGCCTCAGGCAGTGGCTAGCAGGCTCCAGGTGCACAGGAGGTGGCTAGTGGACCCCAGGCACAAGGTAGCTGGATGACCAGGTGGTCCCACGTTCACACACAGATAATCCAGGCAAAAACAGGGAACAAGATAGAACTTGCAACCCAGGGCTCCAGCTCCGGGAAATAAAACCTGAAAACACTGAGACCCTGCCCCCACATACAGCGTCACAACCCAGTGACTGGGCTGCCCCGCCCTGATGAACACCTAAGGCTCCACCCCTCACTACATAATAGCCATGACCAGACAAAAAA
>PVKU01013904.1:0-25978 GCA_004027475.1 Anoura caudifer
TAGGTGCCCATCAGTAAATGAATGGATCAAGAAACTATGGTACATTTACACAATGGAATTCTATGCAGCAGAAAGAAAGAAGGAGTTCCTACCCTTCGCGACAGCATGGATGGAACTGGAGAGCATTATGCTAAGCGAAATAAGCCAGGAGGTGAAAGACAAATACCATATGATCTCACCTTTAACAGGATCCTAATTAACAAACAAACAAGCATAATATAACCAAAGACACTGAAATTGAGAACAAGAGAGGAGAGGGATAGGAATATCCAGGGAAAAGGGGAAGGGTTTAGGGCGACAAGTATGAAGGACACATGGGCAAAAGCTGGGGGGGGGTGGAAATGGGAGGGAGCTGGGGAGGGCTGGGGTGGTGGGCTGGGATGGGAGTAGAAAACAGAAAACTGTATAAGAACAACAATTAAAATAAAATAAAATAAAAAGTAGGTTAAACTGTATTGCCTATAAATGTTTTAGAACAAGAGTTAAATGCCAATTTCATTTAGAGTCAAAATTTCAAACTATAAATTCAAGTACAAAAAAGTTTAATAAATTTAACCTCTCCTAAGATTTAACTTACCTGCCTCAGACTCCATGTTTAAATTTGTTGTTACAAAATTAGATGGGAAGAGTCCTACTCCTCTGTGATTTTCTCCTTTCCACCAGTTGGCATCACTGCAAATACAGTGCAAAAATGTCACTTGTTCCTATACATTTTAGTGCATTTGTGTCAAGATGAATTAAAATAAAAATTAAATTTAGCCTACTTTGAAAAATATTAGTTCACATGCAACTATATTTAAAAGTAGTTCTTAAATTTAATAAAAGATATAGAAAAGCACAAATAAAGCAAGTCCATATTCCCACACTTACATTTAGAGCCAATTAGCAATTGGTCACATTTTATTCTAGGCTTTTAAAATAGTAAGATTATAGATAACACTGAAGACCCCTCTATCAACAACCACACCATGCCAGTATGTAGCTTTCCCGCCAATGTACTTTTTATTCATTTATAAGTATCTTTAAGCCTACTCTATAGATATAGCTGTTCATCGTTATAGATCTTTTTAATTTTATATGTTAATGCTTTCAGATCTTTGATTCAGAGGTTTATCCTTTTTAAGTCAAAGTTCCATCACACAAATAGGGCATATTTGATTTATCTATTCCCATACACAGGGACATTTAGAAACTTCCAATTTCTCACCATTATGAAGTTTGGGGTAATGATCATTCTAGATTCTGAGGCACACATGCAACAATTCTCTAGGCTTATGCACAAACGTGGACTTGGTGGGTCACAAAATACAAGCATTTCCGATTTTACTAGATACTGTCAAATGTGTCCTAAAGAGATTGTGGCAATTCACTACCCTCCTTCCCTAAGCAGCAATTCAGAATGTCATTTCCCCTCGTGTGTGTTAACTGTGCAAGCAACACTTGATATCAGACAGGAGAGAAATCATGTCTCATTTGCACTTCCCATGTATCCATGTGATTGTCAGCCTTTCGGATTGCCTCCTCTGTAAACTGCCTTGTTCATGTCTTCTGTCCATTTTTTCCCCTACTGGGTCTTTTGTGTTTTTCATGGATCTGTAGGAGTTCTTTCTGCATTCTGGATAGCAACTGTTTGTCTGAACTTCATTATGAAAATACCTTCTCTCAAACTTGTCTTTTAACATGTTTACGGGTTTTTTTTTTATTCCATGTTTTTTGTTCTTTTTTATTTCATTTTTCCTTTTTCTTTTTATTATTTTCTTCTTATTTTATTTCAAGTTTTCTTTTTTATTCCATTCCCATGTTTAGGTCTTTTAATTCATATGGAATGAAATTTTATATACTATATGAATTCAAATCAAATTTTATTTAGATTGTATAAAGAGCCATTCACCCCAGCAAAATTTACTAATATCATTCTTCTTTTACTGATTTATCATATCCTATCTTTCAAACAGCAAGCTGCTATCTGTTCATGAACCTATTTCTGGATTCTACTCTGTTACAATAGTCTATGTATTTACGTACTAGAGCTTATTAACATGCCTTGATTCCTAGCAAGGCAAGGACCCTTTGTTATTGTATACCTTTACATTTCTACATTAATATTAAAGTGTTTTCAAGTTCTATCTAAAAAATTGTGTTGGGATTTTAATTGGAAATGCACTGAATTTATGCATTCATATGGGAAAAATTAAATCTATATTGGTAGACACTGGCTTCATGATAAAGAAGTAATATTGTTTCTTTACTGTGAAGCCAGTATCTCCCTCCACTTATATTTATGTAAATGTCATATACATTTATATTCCATTATATCTTTCAAAGAATTTTATGTATTTTTTTCCATAAAGGCCTTATACATCTGTTAGGTTTTTTATTCTTGATTATATATAATTTTTGTTACTACTGAGAATGGCATGTGTTTCCTTACATTTTCTAAGTAGTTGTGATTACAGTAAAGTTTACCACTGATTTTGTGTGTTGAGCTCATACCCAGCAACCTTGATGAACTCTCACTAGTTTTAACAGTTTGTCCATTGATTCTCTTGAACGTTCTCTACAGACAATCATAAAATCTAGAAATAATGGTAATTTATCTAAAATTTGACTTATTGAGCAAGCATTCTTAAAAATGAAACTTAAAGATTAATTAACTTCTATGACTCTGAAACATTATTTCATTAAAAAGTGAAAGAGAATTCAAAGTCAAATTCTCTTCAAAGAGAATTTACAAAGTCATAATTCACATGCTGATGTCTCATGCTCCTGAGAATAATGCTAGTCAGTCAGATGATGGATGTCCTTTTCCATGAAGGTTATGCTTATTGTGAAGGAGATGTGAGACAAGGGCTTTGTTTCTTTAATCTTCGGGGGCCCACTAGTAGTTTGATTTTAATAACATTTAGCATTGATGTAAAAAAGTGCTACAAAAATATGAAAGAGCTATGTATTACCCAAATTCTTAAAGCCAGAAAATAACTGATATATTGACAGTTCTAAGGTATTACAGCTACAGAATGAGAAACTCTCCCTTATTCTCACATACTTTCTTAAGGTGAACTTTCCCTTTTAAAAAGGGAAGTTGAACTTAAAGGAATTTTAGATAAAACCAAAGAAACCAAACCTGTGAAATGGATGCATGGATTTTACTTGAACCTATCAATAATTTTATGTGTAGCCTTCCTTAGTGGTTCTACTAATGTCAGATAATTTCCCTCCCAACCACTACTGCAAACAGCTTGACGAAATATAAAAGCAGGCAAGACACCCAAATGCCATGTCAAAGCATGATGACTCCTTCCCAGCCCTAATTAGCTCTATATTCTCTCCATTGGCAATTAGTTGATTACATGGAATGTTGATGGCACAAAATATATAAATTTCTAAATTAAGGTAATTTGGCACTGTAGTTTCACATAAACCATTTGATAATTAAGGAAAATTGCAGCATTTATATTTACAGATGTTTATGTTAAGAAAGTTAGTCACAGCGGAGTGAAAAATGATGCAAATATAAAAGACATAAATTTTACCTTCAACAAATTGACTATTCAGCTAACATTTATGAAAGCCCACCAAGGAGGGGATAGACACTGGGACTAAACACTGAAGTTACAAGGATAATTAAGAAACAGTTTCTGCCCTGAAGAAATTTAAAATTTAGTACTATATTTTTCAACCTTCCCTACCAACTAAGACATGTTACCTTGCTTTACCTTCTGGGATTTGTTTTCTCCTTCCCCCTTTCTCCCACCCCAGGAAGTGCTGACCCTCTGCAGAATCAATTCATCTAGTGGGAAAGACACATGTGAAGAAGTAACTGTAATACACTATGAGAAATGCTATCAATTACATTCAGGGAGCTAGAGCAGCACCAAGGCAGAACTCCTAATTTACAGGTAAAGGCAGAGAAGGGTTTAAAGGCTTCTCAGGGGATAAAAAATCTGACATGGGTTTTGAAGGTTTAGTAGGCACTCATCAGGAGGAAAAGGAAATGAGGGCTGTGGAAATAAAAATGCCCTTCTCCATCATGGATAAGCAAGAAAATAAAAAGTGCAAAGAAATAAAATATTTGCCCACTGAGGTAAACAAAAAATGAAGTTATCTTGTCTCATTTTAGGTCTCAAAAATAAATGAAAATCTAGCCTCTGACTTCTTAACCAAAACAACTTATTTGCTGACTTTAACAATGACAATGGCTGAAGATAAGTGATGTCCTCTATGGATTTGACAATCATGTGAGAAAAGTGCTATTTCTACCACAAACATACGAATAGTAAACCTGGACATTTGGTAATCTTGCGGGGGTCTTTTCCTTAAATTACCAGTTTTATTTTTATTTGGGGGAACACATCCTTGGCCTGGACTCCCTTGCAAACCTTCCTTATAAGTAAAGTTCCTTTTCTTTTCTAAATGCATTTGCTTGTTTGACAGGGCTTTCTGGGCAGAGAGAACCAAATGTACAATACCACAAAAGTCTAATCACAACATGACATTTTTGGAACTGCAAGAATTCCACTTAATTATTTGAAATGGTACATACAGAACAAACAAGGAGTGGTGAGATACAGCTAAAAATGGACAAAGTAAAAAGCTTTATTGGCACACTGTTAAGAAATGTACACCTTTTCTATCAGCTCCATGTTTCTTAAGTTGAAGTCCAAGAATGCTGTATTTTCAAGGATGTTTTTCAAGTTCTACATGTGAAATTTTTAATTTTATATTTTCATTTCCACAGCAACGGAAATACAAGGAATATAGCCATGTTCTGGACCATCTAGATGACCTCCATTTAACCTAAGACTGCCACGTAACTTTAGTAACCGAGTTTGCCTTTGTGTTTAAAATCTTGCAGTGATAACTAATCACTCAGAATGACATTTAACCTATACATGGTGATGCGCATGTCTACGGCAATTTTAAGGCTGGGTATCGTATCCTCAAAAGGAGGGCAATCAACTTACATATTCCATCATATTCATGTTGCGTTCTCTCAGCAATTACAAAGAACAAAGTTCTTTTTTTGCAGTGGTAAGTCTCAACTGAAAATTGTTTTGCATGAGTCTACGTTACTTAATGAATTTGTGCTTTAATTAGACATCAGTGAAAAGAACACATGCAGCACAGTGACGTAACCTTTTACTCACTGCAAGCCTATGGCCTGCGACAGGTACGTAATACCGCGCAAACACCAAGTGACATCAAGGGATATAATACATATGAAGGATTCAGTTACAAAGAAAAACTCAGAGATGCAGTTACCGTAAGACAGGGTAATACACAGACCTGCTGGAGAGAGTGATGAAGTACAGTACCATTTATCAGTAATTTACTTACTATGTGAGCAGCAATTAATTTCAGAAAAATTTGTTATTAAAGTAATGCTCAAAATTTGAATCTCAGTGCAAAAACTACTCCATTTTAGTTTTGTTTCTATTTTACAAGTGTCTTTAAATTGTCTTTAAATTCATAGCTGTCTAAGAGTAACAGAAGTGTAAATGTAAGTAATTTTGTAAATATTCTAACTAAACTACACTCAGAAGCCTGAGCTTTCAGACTGTTAGTGTTCGAGGCTCACACTACCTCTTTACCTTCATTCATCCAGACCAGGAGGAGGGACATGGTTAGGCAGCTGGGGTGGAGAGGATGTGCAGCAAGGTGGCAGCTAAAGGACCAGGGTGGGTGAGGTGTGGCTGGCAGACCGGTTGGTCCCACATTTGAACACAGATAAACTGGGAGGAACAACTGGGGAGCTAGACAGACCTCGAAACCCAGGGTTCCAGCATGGGGAAATAAAGCCTCAAAATCTCTGACTGTAAAAATCTGTCGGGGATGGAGCAGCAAGAGAAACTCACAGCCTCACAGAGAGTTCGTTGGAGAGGCCCACAGGGTCCTAAAACGTCCACAAACCCATCCACCCGGGAATCAGCACCAGAGGGCCCAATTTGCTTGTGGGTAGCCAGGGAAGTACTGAAAGCCAGGTAAGAGCTGAGCAAGCAGCACTGTTCCCTCTCTGACCTTTCCCCCACATACAGCAACACAATGCAGGGATGCGGGTTGACCCATCCTAGCAAATACCTAAGGCTCCATGCCTTATTATGCAACGGGCAACAAGACCAAAAAAAAAAAAAATGGCCCAAATGAAAGAACAGATCAAAGCTATGAAGAAATAGCCAACCTATCAGATGCAGAGTTCAAAATGCTGGTAATCAGCATGCTCACAGAAATGGTTGAGTATGGTTATAAAATAGAGGAAAAAGCAAAAGCTATGAAAAGTGAAATAAAGGAAAATGGACAGAGAACCAACAGGGACAGGAAGGAAACCAGAACTCAAATCAATGATTTGGAGCAGGCGGAAGAAACACTCAACCAGAATAGAATGAAGAAACAAGTAAAAAAAAAAAATGAGGAACCTCCAGAATAGCTTTAAACATTCCAACATCCGAATTGTAAGGGTGCCAGAAGGAGAATAGGAAGATCAGGAAATGGAAAACTTATTTGAAAAAATAACGGAGAACTTCCCTAATCTAGCAAAGGAAGTAGACTTCCAGGAAGTCCAGGAAGCTGAGAGAGCCCCAAAGAAGTTGGACCCAAGGAGACACAAACCAAGGCACTTCATAATTACATTACCTAAGATTAAAGATGAGTAGAGAATCTCAAAAGCAGCAAGAGAAAAGGAGAGATGCATACAAAGGAGTTCCCATTAGACTATCAGCTGATTCCTCAAAAGAGACCTTGCAGGCACAAAGGGCCTGGAAAGAAATATTCAGAGTCATGAAAGTCAAGGACCTACATCCAAGATTATCTATCCAGCAAAGCTACCATTTAGAATAGAAGGGCAGATAAAGTGCTTCCCAGATAAGGTCAAGTAAAGGAGTTCATCATCACCAAGACCTTATTATATGAAATGTTAAAGGGACTTATCTAAGAAAAAGAAGATGATCAAAAATATGAACAGTAAAATGACAACTGATAGCTATTAACAACTAAACCTAAAACAAAAACAAACTAAGCAAACAATTAGAACAGGAACAGAGCCACAGAAATGGAGATCCCATGGAGGGTTATCAGCAAAGAGCGGGAGGGGGGAGAATGAGGGAAAAGGTACAGGGAATAAGCAGCATAAATGGCAGGTACAAAAATAAACAGGGGGAGGTTAGGATAAAGAATAATATGGGAAATAGAGAAGCCAAAGAATTTATATGTACGACACATGGATATGAAGTAAGGTGGGGGAATGCTGCTGGGAGGGGGGTGCAGGGTGGAGAGGAAAAGGGGAGAAAAAAAATGGGACAACTATAATAGTATAATCAATAAAAATATTTAAATAAGTAAATAAAATGTGCTACACTAATGTATCTTTAGTAAACCATTTATAATGGATACTGGGTACATTTATAATCCGTGTTCATAGCAACAAGCTGTTAGGTCTCACTCTTGTTACATTTCATCAAGTTCATTTAAAAGCAAAGTAGAAGTTGGAATTACGCCTAACACAGATGGCTGTAGTTTTTATTACAAGTTTAAATGATAAAGAAATTGTACGGGAGAGTTGAGTAACAAATTAGGATTATGAGGAGCTGAGCATACCTTTTGGTTGCTTTGATCAAAGATAACAGCTAAATTTCTTACTAAAGTTTATTTGTATTTGTTACTGATTTTGGTATACACAATTACCAAAGTAAATATTCAGGTGACTGAATATTTATGTTTCCCGATTGTGATAATCATTTAATACATCTTTTATCCAGGAAGAAAAATCAAATTCAATATAATAATTAAGAAAATCACATTATCCAGCCTCTTCTGTAAATTTTTAGAAAAAAGTAATTAAGATATGAAAAGGTTCTATGATACACAACGTCAAAGAGCTGGATATCCAGAATTCTAAATTAAGGATATTATCTTTAACTTCAAAATATTCCAGAAATAAAGATTTAAAACATACCTGTCATCCAAAACAATAATAATTTCACCATGTTTAAAGGTAAGTTCATTGTCCTCAACAGCTTCAAAATCATATAATGCTCTCACTTTTCTTGCAACTTTATTATTTAACTGAACATCTGCAGATGGATATAAGGATTTTGTTTCTGTGTGCTGCTGCTTCTGTTCTTGCAACGATAATTCAATAGCTAGTTTGAAAAATTAAAATGCAAAACACAAATGTAACCAGAATTAATTTGGATTTTTTTAAGTTCTGAAAAAGATATTAATGTTATATTTAATAAGGGCACATCAAGTGAGTATTTTATTTGTTCAAATAAACACTAAGCAGTTAACTTTCTAGAGGGACAGAGAATCATGACACTTTTTAAAATAAAGTTTTTGCTCATTCCTGATTATAACAGTCTGTCATATACAGCAGCTATTATTTTTATAGCAAACAGATTGTGACATTTTAATATGGGTAGCTTTCCATATAGGACAAGCTGGGAACATATATTTCTGTGCTTGACTCATAACTTTGGCATTAAAGAAAAGGTGAAATGTAAGCTTTCCAAAGGTAGGATATTAAATACGTGTTATTGACAAAGATAATGAATTAATCTTATGATGTCAATTGTTTTACTTAATTTTCAGACCCTACTAGTGTCTATATTTGAGGTAAATACTAAAAGTATACCCAATTTTATTATAATTTTTTTTCAATAAATTGTTCTGGCAAGGATGTTTCCAGTAACACTAAATTACACGTTTCATGATTTACCTTTAGCTATGTCTTCATCTTCTTTGTTTTTGTTCGATGATGTACCATTCTTGGCAGCAGCTGAGACAGTCTGTAAATGTACAAGTAAAATAAACACGACTACCCTTTCAAAGAAAACACAAGTTCTATAATTACTCACACATGCTAATTTAAAATAAAACTGATAATAACTAAGGAGTTTCATTTAAAAGTGAAGTTGTTTATGATAATTTTAAGTAGTTGTTTTCAAATACTAAAATAAAACATCAGAATTTTTAAGAAAACATTATCAACTCAAAAAGGACACGAACTGGATTATACATTGGATAAATCTTAATATCTGATCCGGAATTTGGCATACAGAAAGTACTTAAATAAGAGTCTCTCCTGATTGCACTTCCTGGTCTACACTGTCCAAGGTCTCTTAACTCAGTGACAGGTGCTGTATCGTTATAGGCAGACAGCTACAAGGGAAGTGGCCGCAAGAAGCCATGATGACTACTGAAGAGGAAGGAGGACAAATTCAAAGGGTGTGGTCTAGGAATGCCTGTTAAGCCCGCTTTTACTCATTGTGTTTGAATGGTGGTGGCTCTTCAGGCACAGCAGAGGACTAAGGAAGGTCATGCTTAAATTTAAAGGCAGGGAAGACAGAGATGTCCAGGATTCTGAATCATCGATCAGTTCTTTAACAGAGATCTCTGAGAATGACGTGCATAAAGGACAGAGCAGGAAAATGCTTGCTTTTTGTCACTTATAAGACTTCTATCCCCAAAATCTACCTAGAATCTTTAGACCTGGTCAGCTGTAAAGACTCTTTTTGTGTCTGTAGTTTAGAGTCTATAATAAAATTATATAGATTACATACAGATATATAGGTATAGCTATAGATAGATATATAGTCTTCTTCCTAGTCTCTTTCCCTAACCTATATATTATATTAATTGAAGGGCAAGAAGCACTGAGAGCAAAACCCAAGATACAATGTTTTTCTCCCACAGACCTAAACAGTCCATACAGTGACTCATCACTCCTGCCTCCACTCTG
Organism: Anoura caudifer; assembly: GCA_004027475.1. NCBI lineage: Eukaryota > Metazoa > Chordata > Mammalia > Chiroptera > Phyllostomidae > Anoura > Anoura caudifer. The sequence goes on from PVKU01013904.1 coordinate 9,734, forward strand.
TCCTACTAAAGCTACCCCCTCTCTCCCCAAATAAACTTTGTCTTATAGTTCTACCCATCTTACATATAAACCGTTCCTTTCAGGCACATTCAGTCTTTAACAAACAGGTCTTGAGCTTTCTCTACCTCTTGAACACACTCCAATTCCCAAATTCTACCCCTTCATTTTCACCAGCCCAGTCTGCAGTTACCTCTCTGTCCTGGCACATAGCATTTGTACCCCTTGTCCATATCTGTCACTTAGAATTTAGTTATTTTTCACATATACACAGCTACCCTTCAAATTTACTACAATTTCCCTGAACATAAGGCTCTCTCTTCCACCTATGCCTTCTGCATGACTCTAGATTAGCATTAAACAGATTATTTATGGCCGAGTCACTTCTCAAAGTTCTTATACGTAGAAGAAATTCACTAGAATTAGCACACTTACTAAATATAAGACAATGTGCCAGATAGGCATGTGGAGAGTGGAGGTGGGTGACGATTACAACAGACCTGGCCCAGGGCTTACATAAGATACATACCCTCAAAATCATATAGGGTCAATCATGCTTTGAACGAATCTCTTACCTGAGAACCTGCTGGAGGAAAAGCAATTCCTTCTTCTTTCATAGATTTAATAGTTGCAGATATTAGACTAAACTGGGGGTCCTTTTGAAATTCTTCTGACCACTCCACCATTAAAGATTTCAGTTTTTCACATACTTTAGGGTGAGCCTTTCAAACAAAAGGCAAAGAAAAAAAACCCACTGTGTTTAAAAGTACTTGAATTATTTAATAACAAAGAGAATTATCACCCAAATGTTCTTTAAGCACATGAACGTCAACAGAAGCCCAGCAATACCTAGCCTAGGCAAGTACTTGATAATGCCTATTTACCTTTTAAGATAGTTATTTCTTGCAAAATTGCCCTTTTTTGAACACCAATTTCTAAGTCTTACTATAATGACAAGTCTTTTATATTCAGAGATTATTTCTTCAATGTTTTCTTATAAGCTTTTTATGTCAACTGAACTACAATTTTGGGATTTCTGCCACTAATAGCAAGAGAATGGTGCGGTGGAGATTCCATCTTAAAGAAATCAGTAACAGCACCCCTATAGTGAAGACCCCCTCCACCCTGCTCTACCTTTGCTGTCCATCTCTAATGGGAAATCAGCACAGAATGATGGTTATCTTGGACACTGGACTCACAGAAACCTGCATCTGAACCTTAGCTCTGCTACTTACTAGATGGCATTACCCTGGACAAGTTACTTAATATCTAAACATTAGTTTCTGCATCTATAAAATAAGAATGACAAGAGAATCTAATTTCTAAGTGTTGTTAAGAGCATTAAACAAGAGAGTCTATGTAAAATGCTTAAAGCAATGACTGGTAAGTAACCATCAGTAAAGATTAGTTATTATCACTAGCATATATGCCTTGGGGAGAAAAACAGATTTTGGTGCTATAAACAAAAACATCAAATTTTAGAACAGGAAGTTTTATTTCACTTCAAATTTATCTAAAAATGATTTCATTTATAATACAACTTTATTAATGCCATATATAGTTAAAATGATAGAGAGTACATGTTTTTTTAATAACTTAAATATCTTCTCTTTTAAAAATTTACCTTATTTTTTATCAGAGCACGTACTTCTGTTGCAAAATCACGGGAACATACTTCTAAATGAAATATCTTTCCACAGTTTGCCACACAAGCCCCAAGAAGCTATTAATTAAAATAAAAATCAATATACATATGTTGAGATATTAACTTACTAAAATAAACATACACATAAAATTTGGATCAAACAATAACATGACTTTTACTTACAGTTAACGCCTGCAGAGCAACATGAGGAACCTTATGATTTACCCTTTTCATTATGGCTTTTAGGCAATCTTTTGCCCTACGAAAAAAATGAAGGAGGTTAAATATTTATTCAGAATTTGAAATCAAATGTTAAAAATATAAGGTATGCTACTACTAAATAACTTTAAATTAAAAAATAAAATCCTGCAAACTTTACTTCATTACATAAAATGATTTTACACACTCTTTTGTTCATAGACTTGTAGAAGTTAAAAAAAAAAAAAGCTTATTCTAAGGTTGTATATTCCAAAATCAAGAGGTAAAAAGTCAGTCAAAACAAGAGAACTATATCATATAAAAAATATCTTTTCATTTGTTCAAGAGAGACTTAGCTTTCAGACAGCAAAGTCTTAAAAGGTTTAAGTATAAACAGGCATGAATGCACTTTGAAAAGTTGTAATGTTAAAACAAATGCTTTCTTCAGTCTTCTCAACTTCTAAAGTATAATTCAGTTCAGCTTAACTACTGCATCTCCCCCGTAAAGCATCCTTCTTATATTTACTTTCTTCATTCTGATGCTACTGTATTTACCTATTGATTACTGAAAGGCTTTCTTAGCATGTTACCTATTAAATTATTATATTTATTTACCTCATTATTAGAAGACTCCCAGAAGTGTCTAAGTTATAAGAGAATTTCCTCAACAACTAGTCTATTCATTGTTAACACGTGTCAAGGCTTTTATGTATTTTAATTTATCTCAGGTTTTCAGTTGAACTCTTTTTCCATCTGTTCTTTCAGTGTAAAGTCAATCCCATAAATCCCCCCACCATGATCTCTTCATTTTTATTCCCCTCAAAGTAAACAGAAACTTTTCAAAATTACATCAAGAAAAGGGACACTGGTTATCATGTCCTTAGACATTTACTGAGCATGACGGGCATCTTACCCATTAGGAGTGCTTCCAACTTTGTCACATATGTCCATAATAAGACTCCAGTCTTCCGCAGTGTTGTACTCATTTGTGGCTTTTTCTATAAGATATTAGCATACCCCAAAATTAGGACATTTCTTATGCAACACTAACATAACAGGAAAGGCACAGAAGAAGCCCTACCTTTGCTTTTGCCAAGTGTAAAAGAACTATGAAAATACACCAGAGTACTTTAGCTCATTTCAACTTTAAATTGTATAATTAAATGAATTGAATGTTCTAAGTTACACCAATAAAATGTCTTCTAAATTTAGTTAATAAATAAATTACAAACTCTCAATAATCCCAACGAAGTCTGATTTGGAAGAAAGCCTTTAAAATGTGTCATCACATAAGGAAATATGAACTAAACTATTCACTGAGTTGTTGCTTTTAAGAGCAAAAAGAAAAATGGATTGATAAAATATAAAAAGTTCATACAATGGAATGTAAAAATGAGTTCTACAGAGCTAAATGTACAAAAATGCATAAATCTCAAAATATAACAATTTTGCTTATGCTGAGTTTAAAAAGCTAATAGTAGAATATATAACATTTACATGAACTTTTTAAACATTTTTATTGAAATATAATTCATGTTCCAATACAATTTGCCCACGTGAAGTACACAACTCAATGTTTTCAGTATAATTAAAGATTTGTGCAACTATCACTGCTATCTAATTTTAGAACATTTTCATTAACCTAAAAAGAAATCTATACCCATTGGCAGTCACAGTCCATTCTCCCTCCATACTTTCCACCCTAGACAACCACTCATCCACTGTGTGTCTCTACAGATTCCTATTCTGGACTTTTCACATAAATAGAATCATACAACATATGGTCTGTCTTGACTAGCTTCTTTTATTCAGTATGTTTTCAAGGTTCACCCATGATGAAGGATATATCAGCACTTCATTTATTTTCATTGTTGACTATTATTCCACTGTACAGATGCACATCATTTTCTTTCTCCACCAGCTGATGAACACTTGGGTAGTTTTTTAACTTTTTGGTTAAAATTAATAATGTAATGCTGCTATGAACACTTGTGCACAAATCTTTGTGTGATGTATGTTTTCACACCTCTTTGTTATATACCTAGGAGAACCAACTGCTGAGTCTCACAGCAGCTCTATTTATTTATTTTTTTAGAATCTGGCAGTTTTCCAAAGCATCTGTACCATTTTATATTCCACCAACAACACATGACTGTTATAAAACACTCAAAATATACTCTATATTTTGAGATGTAAGTACTAAAAATATTACCATATTCATGACAATAGAAAACATCAAACAAGATGGAGGATCAAAATGGGGTAAACAAGGACCTAATTATATTTACAAAGTTTTGGTTTTTTAAGTTCTAAAGTAAGTATCCAGAAATTATTCTTATTCTTAGTATCCTTTTGTGGTCTGAAATAATTTATGATCAAAATAAAAATTTTAAAGTAAATTTTTGAAGAGCATGACCAGAATATAATTACTAAATTAAGTAATATTTTTACTTTTACAAAGCTTCAATATCAAGAGATACAATTCTTTTCTGCTAGTATAGGAAGTGAGTTTATAAAAATTATCCTTTGGAAACTTTTTATGTCTTTCCCCCTTTATATCCTATCATTTCAAATACAGCCAAACCGAGGCATTAGATACATACAAGCTTATCACATTGGTAAGAATCTAAAGTAGTTCCTTTTTTAAAAGGCAATAAATAATAAAAGCCAAAAGATAACAGGCTTAAGTAAACAGCTATATTTGGCAAGTAGGAAAGGAAAACACAGAATCCAGTTAACCTCAGTCAAATGCTGGAACTCACTTTATAAAACCATGCAAATTGCCTAATACTATGGATAGAAAGTAATTATTTTGACATATGTGAAGAAATGACAAGCCAGAGATTTTAGAAAAGTAACGGATTTTTTGCCTTGCATTAAGTTCTATATTCAAGCACCAAGCTTCATAGGTAGAAACATTGTCTACCAGGTCCAGCCAGCTTCTTCCCTTGTACAGAGATGACTAATTCTTCTGCCTCTAAAGTCAGACCAGGATGTATTTTTTCCCAGAGGTTTAAAATGTTTAACTATTTAATAACATATCTAAGAAATTTAGTGAATTCAAAAGTACACACAAGAAAAAAAAATCTACCAACCTCTGAAAATTATGACACACATACTTTAAAACTTTCTTCTATACACATAAACAGAAAAATAAAAATATCAGTAAAACTAAATAAAATAGGACCATAGGTATGAGATGTCCAAAGACTGCTCCCCAAAATTGATAACCCCTTCCCTGCCAATTACAAATACATTAAGAAACAAAACAAAAAAATAAAATACTGCTGTTATTACTAATGGAAGTTCTAGGTATGCAGGACAAATAGGCTTGCTAATAGTGAACCCCAGAGGTGGGCATGCCTTAGCACCACACGGGGGCAGACCTCCCCCTGCAGGAGGGAGTCCCTGCACAACTTACTCCAATGAGAAATAGACGAGAAATCACTCAATGGCTGTGGCAAGACTAGCTAGTTCCTACATGGACAAAGAGCATCAACAGGGCCCACTAACTGCAAGTTTACCAATCAGAAACAACATTACACCAGAAATGGAGAGAATACAGGAGCAGGGGAAGTCAGGTGACACTAATGGAACTCCCTCTTCAGGAAGGAAACCTCAGGGGTATTTCCCACTAATAGTGTAATCATATTAAATGTATCGTTTCCTAACCTGCATTTCCACTTGCCATAAACATCTCTCCATGTTCATAAATACACGTCTACACCAATATTTTGAAGAGCTACATGATGTACCAGTACATACAGTGGTCACAGTGCTTACACAATCGAGTAAGAAGGTACCAGTCACCTGTAGTTTTAAATCTATCGGGTACCCAGACTCTCTTCTTTGTTACATTCACTAGAATTGTATTGGTGCTCCATATGGAATAAATACAAAATAATTTTAAAATGTCAGGATTTCATGCATAGGCCTTTCTATAGATGTTTCATAAAATAAATACTTTATCCTGTCTATCATCTATCTCTGCTACCACTTCTCTCCCTCCCTCCAACCCTCAAAATGAATGTACTCTGTTACAGCAGAAATTTTTTGTTTCATTTTATTCACTATTTTTATTTCAATTATACAGAACAGTACCCGGGCACAAAGTGTTCAGTAGGTATTTGTTCAATGAATGAATGATGCTAGTCGCTCCTCCATATCCTATCACTGTGGCACAATATTGTAATGTGGAAATCAGTAACAGAGCTTCTAAGTATGTGAATTGTAAGAGCTTCTATGACGCCCAGTATGGCCCCAATGAAGTCTGTGCAAAGCTCTGGACCAGCAACAGCCTCACCCCTGAGCAGACACACATCCAAGGTGCTGCACAGGAACAAGCTGCAACAGCAACACCATGTTGACAACAAAAGGCAACAGCACTGGTGTGCTTCCGAGATCCCAGTCCTCCTCTTGTTTTACTAAAGAGGAACGACAATACCTCTGGAGTCGCACAGGGAGATAGGGTATACAGGGTAGAAGGAAATGCCTTAAACGGCAAAACAAGACATGGAAACAACTCTGGATAAAGATGTGCTCCACATATACAATGGAGTACTACTCAGCCATAAAAAGGGTAAGTGCTGCCATTTGTGACAACATGGATGGACCTTAAGAGTATTATGCTAAGTGAATTCAGATGAAAAAGGACAAGAACTGATTTCACCCACATGTGCAAAAAAACCCCAAAAAGCGACAAATGAACAAACAAAATTTTAAACAAACAAAAACAAACTCACAGACACAGACAACAGAATGGTGATTAGCAGAGGAGAAGGGTGGTGAGGGGAGGACCCAGAGGGTAAAGGGGGTCAAATACAGGGTGACAGGAGACCAGACTTTGGGTGGTGGGCACACAACAGAGCAGCAATTTTCAACCTTCTTCCAGCTGAGTGTGAGGCTGGCAGTGGGTCTGTCATACACAGCCTTTATCATGTTTAGGTATGTTCCCTCTACTCCCCCTTAAGATCGTAACAAGACAGAGTGTCCACTTTCACCTCTCTTATTCAACATAGTAGTGTAAGTCCCTAGCCATAGCAATCAACATTTTTCCTCTCACGGCACACATAAACTAATTACAATTCTGTGGCACATGAATAAATATATTACATTTTCTGCTGATCTGACAAAAAATAGGAATAATTTTGATTCACACACATGGGAATGCTACTGTGTTGGCTGTTGTCATTTTTTAATTTGACAATCTAAGGGGCAAAGAGGTCAGTGCCCCTGACTAACCAGTCAGGTACTGCATGCTTTACAAATTCTTGCAACACACCCATGTGCTATGCCACACTGGTTGAAAATGCTTGAGTATAGAGTATACTCAATGTAGTATATGAGTATTTTATTATAAAGTTTTACACCTAAAACTGACATTATATTATTACCTAATATTACCCCAATAAATTTGATTTAAAAAGAGAGCACCAGAGAGCTACCTCAGAGCCACCTGAGCCATGTGAGGACACAGCAAGAAGGTGACTGACTATCTATGAATCAGAAGGTTGGTTCTCACCAGACAGCAAATCTGCCAGCACATTGATCTTGGACTTCCCAGCCTAGACACTGTGAGAAATAAATACCTATTACTTATTTTTTCTAAAGGAGGAGGAAAAGGACTTCTTGTACAGTGATACACAGGTGACTAACTTTATATCTTGAATTGAAATAGCAAATCATTTATATTACATATGACTTTCCAACTTCATGCTCATCTTTGCTCTTTGCTTACGGAGTTTTGTTTTTGCTGTACAGATTTATCATTCTTTTTTAAAATAGTATCTTTCAGCACAGTGTTTAGAACTACCTTAAGATTAAATATTCATTCATAGTCTCCTTTGTGTAGATATAGTTTCTCTTTAATGGGTAAATCCTTAGTCTACTCTGGAATTACATTCAGCACATGGCGTGAGGCAGGAGAAGTATTTTTATAAAATATTTTTAGTAGTTCCAATATCTAAGAATTTATCCTTTCCTCTTTTACCTGAGACACCAAAATCATCACTTACCAAATTTGGACACACAATTTAATGTGAAGCTTATGCAATAACCCCCAAACACCTTTTGATAATTTCAAAACTAGACAGAATATTTTTACTTGATTTAATTTTGCAGAAAATTAAAAGTCCTTCTTTGAATACTCTATCCAGCAGAGTATTACTCCCTACAAATATAGCGCTCATGATTACTCTTTACAAAAAGTATAAAATCTGAACACTTTATCATAGCCTGCCAAAAGGGATTTCATTTTTCAAGTGAACAAAATAACAGTTAAATTATGTACTTCCAAGTATTTTAAACTCCTGGAAAAATTTTAAATATTGTAATTAAGGAACCATTCTTTTACAGCATGTCACTTTGCCCAGTGCTAGGGCCATATCTCACATTGTCCTGTGTCTAATGCACAGAAAGTAAGAAAGTTAAATGAGCTCTCCTGGGGCCTACATGCTAAATTTCCAGGGTTTGGTGGGTGTAAGTCATAACATTTCATCCCCAGGTTTTGATTACTACATATAGAGAGCCTCATATACCCAGTGAAATACTTCAGAGAGATTCTAACAATATCATAAAGCAGCAGCCCATCAAAAAAGGCGCCCCCTCCACACAGCCCATTATGTTCTACATACAGCTTTAAAAGGAATTCAAGTCTACCTATAAAACTTTTAATAAAATAGGCTCTGTAAGTAATAAAAAAATAACTATATAAAACAAGAATGCCCACAAGAGACCTTTAAAGCTCCTCTAACTATGTTTGGAAATAAAAACTCATAACTGATCTGCTTTCAACCATAACAGAGTATCTGGTATGAGATTTGCTATTCTACGAAAAACATGTATAAAAGAGGCCAAAATATATGAGGCAACTGTGTTCAAAAAATTAATAACAGTGCAGGTCTGAGGTCTTCAAGGGAAAGTAAATATGAAATGACCCTTGCAATGGCCCCAGCTTTCTGCCCAGGAACACTTTTCTGTCCCAACATAAGGAAGAACAGCCCTAGTAGAGCAGCTGGGGGACAGAGACCAGATTCCTGAGCACATGTCCCTTGTTGATCAAGGGCTGTTCACACACACACACTGAGGCTCTATGAGTACTAGCACAGATCACCTACTATGGGGCTCATAGGTAGTGCAATGCTGAGAGTCTCTGGAATTCCTACCTGTTATGAACTAAATGTCTGTGTCCCCACAAAATTCATATGCAACTAATCCCCAGTGTAGCTGTATTTGGAGACTGGGCCTCAAATAAAGTAATTAAGGTAAAATGAGATCATAAGAATGGGATCCTAATCCAGCAGCATTAAGTGCCCTTAGAAGAGACACCAGAAGGTTCTCTCTCCTCACGCACACAAAGAGGTCCTGTGAGTGCACAGTGACAAGGCAGCCATCTGCAACCCAGAAACCAACCCTGCTGGGACCTTGATCTTGAACTTCCAGTTTCCAAAACCGTGAGAAAATAAATTCCCATTGTTTAAGCCACCTGGTATATGGTATTTAGTTATGGCAGGCCAAGCAGACTAATACTCCGCCCAACTAGAACAGAGAAAATTTCAGGCATTCTGTTAAAATCCCCAAAAGACCACACCTTAGGAGTAAAGGCTCCTTAAGTTCAATATCAAAATAGGCCTGCCTCACAAAGAAAACTAAGCCTGACAAAAACCTAAAAGATTCTCCAATAATATAACTACCTGACAAAACTGAACACTCTTTAAAGGAAGACAACATAATCTAGCCTCCTTGCAAAGAATAACTACAATGACCAATATAATATAAAAATTACTAGATACACAAAAGTGTACCACAATCAAGACAAAAACCAATAACTGTTAACCTAAATGTTATTACTAGCAGAAATGTACTTTAAAGCTGGTATTATATATTCTTCGAAGAACTTAAAGCAAAAGATGGTCATTATAATTGAGTAGGTGGTGAGTACTTGGAAGAGAAATGGAATTTATAGAAATGAAAAGGACATGATCTCAGCTAAAAATATTTACTGGATCAGCTTATAAGCAGATTAAAGACTACAGAAACAGTGAACATGAAGAAAAGTCAATAGAAGTAATCAGATTTGAAAAACAGAATAAAGATGAAAAAACTGAAGACAGTCTCAATCTATTTGTTTTTTAAACTTGCTATGTAACAAATTATTGCAAATTAAGTGGTTTGGAACACCACCTGCTATTAGTTCATAGTTCTGTATTTCAAAATCTTGCCTGGGTTCCACGCTCAAGATGTTACAAGGCTTATTTGGGGGGGATTAATGTTATTTAACTAAAACATTGTAACTAAATTCATGTATATTGGAATTATGTGAAGACTTCCTGTACATTAAGGCAGAGTTTAAATCTTTCTTCAAATGTGCATGGAACTACCAAAAACTAGAAATAATTTAGGACAATACACACAGTATATTCTCTGAATACAATATATATTTATTAGACCAAATACAAAACATAATCACATAAAATTAACAATCAGGATAGATAATTAAGAGTATAATAGAAGGCAATATAAAAATTTATTATAATTAGGATACTACATATTACTATCTTGAGATATAACTAAAGTAGAGCTTAGATCTTAAAGGAAAAATTATTTTTATGTATTAATAAGAAGAAAACAACTATTTTTATACCTTAAAATTATAGAAGAACTGGAAAAGCTGGCAAGAAGGAATTTTTAGAGCAAAATAAGCTAGAAAATAAAAAGCAAGTAAATGCATAGAATTCATATTGGAAATCACAGCTGACAGATTTTTTTAAAAAATATAAAAATGTTCATTCTTATCAAAAACTCAATTTTGTTCTTGAGAAGTGGTTATATTAATAAATTTATTTTACTTCAAAAAAATGTTCTTTGGACCAATTTATCATAAATTAAAAAATTATTTGAAAATGTAGGTGAGCCTATTTTTCTAGTTTATAAATAATTCATACATGTTTACACTATTAAAATGATATACCTTAATAAATTTCTATACCATACAATTATTGTGCAGTTAAATTTAGATTAAAATATTGAAATGCTCACTACCTCAACCTGACAGTTTAAAAGTATTTTTCACCTGCTTCTCTGAGTCCAATGACAACAGTCCTGGTTAGTATTCCAGAGTGCCTGGGTTTAACACACATTTTCTCATTTAATCCTCCTTCTCATTTAATGTTCTGATTTGTGTGGGTAAATTTTTATCAATGCAAATCTTCAGTTTACTCTGGGGAAAGCAGCAACATAAACTCTACTTTAAAATATACTGTTCGTTATCTCCTATGATGAAAACCTACCTACAGTTCTCCATACTGATTTATAAATAACAATTTAATTTAAAACAACTAACAGCTTTGAAGCATTTTACATATGCTAAATTGCATCCACTTCAATCCCATAAAGTAAGAATTCCTCATTCTAAACATCAGGAAACTGAGACACAGAAAGTAACTAGCACAAGGTCAGTGATACAGCTGGTAAGTAGTAAAACAGTAATTTCAACAGAAGCAGTCTGCCTCGGTGTATATTCTCTAAGTTTAAATACTATATTAAACTGTCTCTTGAATGCAATTTTTGTTCAAAACTGCTAAATTAACACCTCACAACAAGTTGGTTTTCAGTTTCCCTATATACAAACATTCTAAACATGCTGAATAGGGCAAATAAGACAAATGCAAGTTCAAGTCTTATTTATAAGGAAAGAACCAGCCAGAATGCCATGATTAACTTCATTTATTATATCATCTAAAAATATATTTAAGAGCCTTTGGTTCTGGTTGAATACAGAAGAGTGACTGCAGCTCTTTTCTCATTTCACATGTCATCACCATTTTGAGAGAGTTGGCGAATAGGGCAGGTAGGGAGGAGGAGGAGGATTAAAAAAAAAAATCAAAATTACCTGTTGCTGCCTTTTAATACTGTAAATCATGTATTAAAAAAGCAAAAGGTCTAGGGCCAGCCTTATATTCCTGCAAGTTCACTTTCTTCTTAGCTAATCCTTCCAAGATGCCCGCTGTAATCATGTTAGGTGAGAGCCACACCCCCTCCCAACTCCCTCAAAAACCAGATCCTCATTTCCATAGCACCCTTACCTTAGAAAACAAGGCAGAAGTATAAATGTAGCAAGGATAATTTGTACTGAAACAGACTTATCAGGAAGCTTCATGCATAAGACACTTTACCCATAGCTGGGGAAAAAGGAGTCTACAAAGTACCGATAGCCACACCAAGACGTCACAGATGGAAAATCAAAAGCTGTGGACTGGGCAGGTGATCACATGACCTCTGCAGCCTTGAGGAAATGGTTATGCACACTCTGTGAGCACATGCAGAGTACACATACCACCCATTTAACAACGAACACCTGCCTTCTCTACACCCAGCTCTGAAATTTACTTACTAGCTTAAGGTCTCTAGGTAGTTCACCTCAGCTCTGAATCAAATCTGAATCCATGTTCTCATTTGTAAAATGAAGGCCACAATGGCTGCCACGCTTAAAAGTGTTGTAGAAATTAAATGAAAAGAAAAAGGGATGAAAGACTAAATAGATACTTCAAAAGAGAGGACAATCATTTGGTGAATAAATATATTTAAAGGTGGTGCCCAACAGCAACAGTAATCAGATAAATACACTTTAAAACCACAGTGAGATACCACTAAAATGGCTATAATTCTTAAAACTATACCACCACATACTGACAAATTTCTGACATGAAACTAAAGTAATATGAGCTAAAAATAAGCTCAGAATGTCAATAATCTTCAGGGGGCAATGTCTGATATCTGATACATTTATCTTCTTAGGTTCAATCCCTATGCTAAATACAAATGTGCATTCATTATCAAGTGTGAAAACTAATATGCTCCTACATACAATGTGCACCCACACTTTTGTGCACATCAAACATGGATTATCCCCATGATTATACCTGTGGCATGTGATTTTTATACCCATGTATAAAGCCCATCCTTATTTCCCTCAAAAATTTGGGCAAAAAAAAACACATTAAACAGAGCAACATATTGTAATAAATGAAATCTCAACTAAAGTTGGGGTTGGGGAGGCCTGTAGAGGGAGCTCTCACACCCTACCATTCCTGTCAATTACCCCCATCAAGCAGTCCACCTCCAACAGAAAGGTGTCTCTCTACTTGACTACCCTGGCAGGAGATTTTCTTCAAGCCCTGCAACAAGCCGGGCCAATGGAAAACACCACAATTCAGCCAATGAGCAGCCATTGTCACCCTGAACTCCTAGTTTCCACCAATGAACTTTTTCTTTTCTTTTTCTAATGACTTCTTTGCTCCTTTCCTATAAAAGCCTTCCATTTTGTATAACTCCTCTGAGTATCTCTGTGCTTGCCAGGTGAGATGCTGCCTGACTGATGAATTGTTTAATAAAACCAATTAGATGTTCAAATTTACTCAGCTGAATTTTTTTAATGCAAGTAAAGTAATAGCCTAGTAAGGCAATAATGTAAAAAAAAAAGGTCTCCCCCGTCAACCTTCAACCCTCTAACTCAAGTGCTTAGTACTAGTAGGAAAACCGAAACACTGAGCGTGCTACATCTCTTTAAGTACTTAAGCACAGCTTTTAGAAAAAGATGTGAAGACAATTCATCTTATGACATATGAAAGCAAAAGAAGCTGCTCCAGATAACAATAAAAGTCCCTTTTAGTTCAAATGAACTAAAATTGAGTCACTACATTTCTCACAATGCAAATGAAAACTGGTAAACAAGTGCTTCATATGAGTGCATTCACCAAGAAAAAGAGTTTTTGAGTTTTCAGTTACAAAAGAATCTCCAACAATTTTTTTCTATATGCTACCATTTAAAAATTATACTAAACAACAGGGATATTATGTGTAACAAAATTTTAAAATCATTCATCATTTCCCTTCATGCTTTTATAAGAGACCTATTAAGTACAACTTCTGAGGTTCATTAAAAGTCAGTCAGAATTGTAACTACTTCCTGGGATCTTCAATTTTCAACATTCCTTAACTAGAAGAAACTTAAAAAAGTCCTTTTTGAGTGGAACAGTAATAGCTGTTACAACAGGTGTCAAGAATAAAAAACCTTAAGTGTTCTGCAGGGTGTCACAGAAACAGAGACATGCTTATCCTTTCAGCACAGGCAGGTATAGATCCATTAAGAAAATAACATAAGGGTAGTCTAGAAGATGGGAGCAATGTTCATCACTCCAAAGGAAGACTGGAAATGCCAATAAGCCAGTGTGAAACTCAGTGCTAAAAAGGAAGGATAAGGGAAATGAATGCTTGGGCAATGCCAAAATATCTCAGGTTTCTAGAAACAATATTCTCACCAATGATGCTGACTGGTTATTTAAAACAGGAAAAAAAAACTGTAAACAAAAATACTTAAAAAAATTTTGTAAAAAATGAAAAGTAGAAAAACCAAGGTGGGGGAGGGAGGTTAGATTTGGACACACAAGGCAACCAAAAAGGGGAAAAAAAATAACAGGAGGTAAATGATATATCTTTAAGTTTTGTTGATACCTGAATGATAGATGGTTAGAACTATCAGTTGTCAAGTGACAGGTGTTTGATAGTCTAGTCGACATACTTATAAACAAGATGTAGTCTTTTAACATTAAGAACATCTCTCAGGTCCTTCCATTTGAACAAACAAAAATGCAACACAGAGACATATCCATCTCAGTACACTGCTATAGTACTATTGTTTCGTATATTCTCTCGTAGAAAAATCATCCTCTTGCCCTCTTTCCTTACTTTCAAACTATAATCTAAGTAAACTTAGAATTAAATGTTACTACTAAGGAGCAAAAGGGAATGTTTTAAACAACATCAGTTCATATGAAACAAAATATCAATTACAATGTTTTTTCTCTTAAATCCTAAAAAAGCCTAAAAGAACTTTCCTTCTATGATTTGACCAATCTGATCAAAAACTGATATGAAAGAACCAAGGCCAAAAACAGGTAAGACTATCAAAATAATGGAAAACAAGACAGGAGACTTGCTCTACCACTTATAAAGGTCACTGAGATTAGATTGTGGTGTTGGGGCACAGTAGATAAAGAGAACAGTGTACAAGAACAGAAAGCACAGACACAGGCCTCGGAACAGATAATACCTTATGAAGGAGGGAGTTCTCCGAAGTAGTGGAGAAAAAACAGACAATCAGTAAACAGTGATTAGATAAGTTGATCACTGTCTATTGTAAATTGACTATCCAATCAAATCCTTCCTTGGACCTTTCATAAATACTGAGTCCTGGTAGATTAAAGACCTAACTGTGAAAATCAAAACTTTAATGAAACTTTCAGAAGAAAATACAACAAAATCCTTATAAACTCAGGTTAGAGAAAGAATTCCTAAACAAGAAAAATAAAATCAAAATCAAGGGAGAAAGATGGTATCACTAAATTACAACAAATTTTCTTAACAAAAAAGACATCAGAAACTTTAAAAAGAAACAACAAAGTGGGATATATATTTGCAATTTTTATAACCAATGAAAGATTAGTAGAGAATGTATATGGTACACTAAAAATTAAGAAAAAAATAATCCTACAGAATAAGTAAAAGTAATGAGGAGAGTGGAACAGTAATAGCTGCCATAAACATTTTTTTAATAGAAAAAGAAAATGGAATGGCCAAGAAATATATGAAAAGATGCTAAACTTCACTAGCAATGAAGTTGAAATAAAATGAAAACAATACCTATTTCACACCATCTCACTGGCATAAATTTAAAAATCTGACAACACCCAGTGTTATTGAGAATGTCAAACAGGGACTTTACTTCCATTGCTGGTGGGAGTAAAATCTCCCCAAAACAATTAAAAAGGTAATTCTGCTATCAAAAAATCAGTATTTTGCAACTCTGCACTACCCACACTTTTAATAAGAAATTTCTCTGCAAGGTACAATCCCTGGAGAATCTCTCAGTCATGTGAACAAGAAAACATGGATAAGAATTTTCACTGCGACTTCCGGCCAAGATGGAGGCATAGGCAGACGCACTGTGCCTCTTCTCACAACCAAAATTAAGGACAACAAAGATTTAGAAACAAGAAAACAACCAGAACTCAGAAAATCAAACTGTTTGGAAGTCCAACAATGATTCACCCAGACTGACCCCGCCCCCACATACAGCGTCACTACCCAGCGACTGGGCTGTCCCGCCCTAGGGAACACCTGAGGCTCCACCCCTCACTACGTAATAGCCGCGACTAGACAAAACAAACAAACAAACAAACAAAAAAACCCAGAAATGAAAATGGCTCAAACCGGAGAACAAATCAAAGCCCCAGAGCCAATTTATCTAAGCGATGAAGAGATTGCCAACCTATCAGATGCACAATTCAAAACCCTGGTAATCAGGATGCTTACAGAATTGGTTGATTTTGCTCACAAATTAGATGAAA
>PVKU01013905.1:0-25985 GCA_004027475.1 Anoura caudifer
CCCTTTAGGATCTCTTGCAGAACTGGTTTGGTAGAGGTGTATTCTTTTAGACTTCTTTTGTCTGGGAAGCTCCTTATTTGGCCTTCTATCTTGATTGGAAGCCTTGCTGGGTAATGTAGTCTTGCTTGCAGGCCTTTGGTTCTCATTACTTGGAATATTTCTTGCCATTCTCTTCTGGCTTGGAGCATTTCCACTGAGAAGTCAGCTGCTAACCTTATTAGGGCTCCCTTATATGTTACTTCCTTTTTCTCCCTTGCTTCCTTTAAGATTCTGTCTTTGTCTTGGAATTTTGCCATTTTAATTATGATGTGTCTTGAAGTGGGCCTCTTTGGGTTCCTCTTGATTGGGATTCTTTGTGTTTCCTGGATTTGTGTGACTTTTTCTCTCATCAATTAGGGAAGTTTTCCATCATTACTTTTTCAAATAGGTTTTCTATCCCTTGCTTTTCTTCTTCTCGTTCTGGAATCCCTATTATATGGATATTATTACATTTCATATTGTCTTGCATTTCTCTGAATCCATCTTTATTCTTTCTGAGCCTCTTCTCCTTTTCTTGTTCTTTCTGGGTGTTTTTTTCTACTTTGTCCTCCAACTCGCTGATCTGATCCTCTGCTTCATTGATTCTGCTTTTCATTCCTTCCACTGTGTTCTTCAGTTCAGAAATTGTGTTCTTCATTTCCTCTTGGCCCTTGTTGATAGTTTCTATTTCCTTTTTCATGTTGATATATTCTGCGGTGAGTTCATCATAACTTCGCTGTAGTTTCTGGTAACTCTTTGAGAGCGCATGGAGCTTCCTGGCAACCATTGCTTTGAACTCAAAATCTGATAGTTGAGTTGCCTCCATTTCATTTAGCGTTTTTTTTTTTCTGGGGCTTCCTCCTTTCCTTTCATTTGGGATTGTTTATTTGTCTTCCCATTGTTTGTGAGACTCTTCTTGTCAGCCTCAGCTTCTTAAATTGATCTGTTCTGGCTTCCTGGGTTTATGGTGTGAACTTCTGTGGTAGAATACCTGTGAGATTCAGGGGTGCAGTCTCCTTCGGGTATCCTGGTGTTCACAGCTTCCACTATTTCAACTGTTGGGATGCTTCCTTTTTGGGTCCAATTCTGTTTTTTTTCACAGTTCCAGGTTTGTTTGTTTTTTTTTTGTCTCACCTAGGATCACGGGTGTGAGCTCTGTGTCTTCCACAAAGCCCCCTCCTTTGGTTGCAGGGTTGCAGAGCTGCCTCCATTCTGGTCTCAGGGCTGCCTCCGGTGGCTCAGCCACCTCCGGTCTCAGGGTCGCCTCTGGTCGCAAGGCCGCCCCCCATCTCAGGGCCTCCCCAGGTCACAGAGCATCCTGCGGTTGCTGAGTCTCCCCCAGTCATTCGGCCGTCCCCGGTAGCTCGGCTGCCTCTGGTCGCAGAGTTGCCCCTGGTTACTCAGCCATCCCTAGTCACAGGGCCGGCCCTGGTTACAAAGCCGACCCCAGTCCTGGTCCCAGGGCCTCCTGTGGTCACAGGGCTGCCTCCAGACGCAGGACCGCCACTGGTCAAGGGGCCTCCTCTGGTCGCAGAGTCGTCCCTGGTCACAGGGCTGTCTCTGGTCTCTCGGCCGCCTCTGGTTACAGGGCCACCTCCCGTCGCGCGGCCTTCTCCGGTTGCTGGTCTGGGTGAATCATTGTTGGACTCTGACACAATTCAATTTTTTTCTCTGTTCTGGTTGGGTTTTCTTTTTTTTTTTTTGGTTCTATATTTTTATCATCCTTAATCTTGGTTGTGAGAGGAGGCACAGCGTGTTCAGCTATGCCTCCATCTTGGCCGAAAGTAATCCAGATACAAAGTCAATATCTAGAAATCAAAGGCATTTTTTTATACCAACAATGAAACAGCAGAAGCAGAAATCAAGAAAAAGATCCTGTTCGATAATGCAACAAGAAAAATAAAATACCTAGGAATAAAGCTAGCCAAGGAGGTAAAAGACCTATATGCAAAAAACTATACAACACTGAAGAAAGAAATTAAGGAAGACACAAACACATGGAAACATATACTGTGTTCATGGATCGGAAGAATTAACATCATCAAAATGTCCATACTACCCAAAGCAATTTACAGATTCAATGCAATACCTATTGAAATACCAATGGCATATTTCACAGACATAGAACAAACACTTCAAAAATCTATATGGAACCATAAATGACCTTGAATAGCTGCAGCAATTTTGAGAAAGAAGAGCAAAATAGGAGAGACCACAATACCTGATACCAAACTGTATTACAAGGCCACTGTAATCAAAACAGCCTGGTACTGGCATAAAAAACAGGCACATGGACCAGTGGAACAGAACAGAGAGCCCAGAAAACAACCGAAGTCTCTACAGTCAATTAATATTCAATAAAGGGGGAAGCAACATATAATGGAGTAAAAATACCCTCTTCAATGAATGGTGTTTGGAGATCTGGACAGCTACGTGCAAAAAAAAATGAAACTCAAGCACCAACTTACACCATACACAAAAATAAATTCAAGGTGGATAAAAAATTTTAATATAAGCCATGACACTATTAAAGTCCTAGAGGAGAACATAGGCAGGAAAATCTCAGATATTTCACGCAGCAACATGTTTACTGATATATCCCCTAATGGAAGGGACATAAAGAATATACAAGTGGGATCTTATCAAAATAAAAAGCTTCTGCATGGCTAAAGAAAACAGTATGTAGACTTCCAGCCAAGATGGAGGCATGGGTGGGCACCCTGTGCCTCCTCTCACAACCAAAATTAAGGAAAACAAAGATTTAGAAACAAGAAAACATCCAGAACTCACAGAAAATTGAACTGTACGGAAGTCCAACAACCATTCATCCAGACCGGTAAGAGGGGCGGAGTTGCAGCAGGAAAAAGTGGAGGTGCGGACCTGGCACGCAGGCAGCAGTGACTGGCAGATCCCAGGTGTGCAGGTGGCGGCTAGCAGACCCCAGGCATGGGGTGGCAACTGTGCAGACCCAGTGAGGCCGCACAAGGCAGCTGGCTGACCAGGTGGTCGCACATTCGCCCACAGATAATCCAGGAGAAGGGGAAGCAGCGGAAGGGACTGGAATCCGAGAGAGAGCAGAGCAAGCACCTTTGTTCCCTCTCGGACCCTGCCCCCACATACAGCGTCACTACCCAGCGACTGGGCTGTCCCGCCCTGGAGAACACCTAAGGTTCCACCCCTCACAACGTTATAGCCGCAACTATACCAAACAACAACAACAACAACAACAAAAAAAAAACAAAAAAGAAAAGTGGCTCAAACCAGAGAACAAATCAAAGCCCCAGAGCCAGTTTATTTAAGCGACAAAGAGATAGCCAATGTATCAGATGCACAATTCAAAGGCCTGGTCATCAGGATGCTCAGAGAATTGGTTGATTTTGCTCACAAATCAGATGAACAAATGAAGGTTACAACAAGTGAAATGAAGAAAAATGCACAGGGAACCAATAAAGATGGAAGGAAAACTGGGACTCAAATCAATGGAGTGGACCAGAAGGAAGAAAGAAACAACCAAACAGAAAAGAATGAAGAAACAAGAATTCAAAAAAAAAAAAAAAAAGAAAAATGAGGAGAGACTTAGCAACCTCTAGGACATCTTTAAACGACCCAACATCCAAATTATAGGGCTACCGGAAGGGGAAGAGTAAGAGCAACAAGTGGAAAAGTTATTTGAACAAATAGTAAAGGAGAACTTCCCCAATCTGGCAAAGGAAATAGACTTCCAGGAAGTCCAGGAAGCTCCGAGAGTCCCAAAGAATGTGGACCCAAGGAGGAACACACCAAGGCACATCATAATTACATTAGCCAAGATTAGAATGAAGGGAAGCATTCTAGAAGCAGCAAGGGATAAAGGCAGAGTCACCTACAAAGGAGTTCCCATCAGACTGTCAGCTGATTTCTCAAAAGAGGCCTTACAGGCAAGAAGGAGCTGGAAAGAGGTATTCCCAGTCATGAAAGTGAAGGACCTACATCCAAGATTGCTCTATCCAGCAAAGCTGTCATTTAGAGTGGAAGGGAACATAAAGTGCTTCTCAGATAAGGTCAAGTTAAAGGAGTTCATCATCACCAAGCCCTTATTATATGAAATGTTAAAGGGACTTATCTAAGAAAAAGAAGATAAAAAATATGAACCGTAAAAAGACAGCACACTCACAGGTATTAACAACCACACCTAAAACAAAAAGCCAACTAAGCAAACCACTACAACAGGAGCAGAAACACAGATATGGGGATCACATGGAGGGTTAGCAACAGGGGACTGGGAGGAGGAGAGAGGAGGACAAGGTACAGAGAACAAGTAGCATAGATGGTGGGTAGAAAATAGACAGGGGGAGGGCAGGAATAGTGTGGGAAATGTAGAAGCTAAAGAATTTATGACACATGGACATGAACTAAAGGGGGGGAATGTGGGTGGGAGGGGATCTGCAGGGTGGAGGGGAATAAAGGGGGGAAAATGGGACAACTGTAATAGCATAGTCAATAAAATATATTAAAAAAATAAAAAGAAAACCGACTGTATGGGAAAGCATATTTTCCAATGATACCTCACAAGGGTTTAGTCTCAAAAATATATGAAGAACTTACATGACTCCACTCTAACAAGACAAGCTACCGAATTAAAAAATGGGCAAAGGACTTGAATAGACACTTTTCCAAGGAGGACATACAGAGGATACAGAGACACGTGAAAAGATGCTCAGTATCGCTTGCTATCAGAGAGATGCAAATTTAAACCACAATGAGATACCACTTCACACCAGTCAGAATGGCCATCATAAACAAAGCAACAAACAACAAGTGTTGGAGAGGTTGTGGAGAAAAGGGGACCCTAGTGCACTGTTGGTGGGATTGCAGACTGGTACAACCACTATGGAAAACAGAATGGAATTTTCTAAGAAAACTAAAAATGGATCTACCTTTTGACCCAGCAATCCCACTGCTAGGATTATACCCTAAGAACCCTGAAACACTAATCCAAAAGAACCTATGCACCCCAGTGTTCACAGCAGCACAATTTACAATAGCCAAGTGTTGGAAGCAACCCAGGTGCCCATCAGTAAATGAATGGATCAAAATACTATGGTACATTTACACAATGGAATTCTATGCCGCAGAAAGAATGAAGGCGCTCGTACCCTTTACAACAGCATGGATGGAACTGGAAAGCATCATGCTAAGTGAAATAAGCCAGGAAGTGATAGACAAATGTGATATGATCTCACCTTTAACAGGAACCTAATCAACAAAACAAGCAAACAGGCAAAATATAACCAAAGACACTGAAATTGAGAACAGGCTGACAGTCACCAGAGGGGAGAGCAAAGGGAATTTCAGGGGAAGAGGGGAAGGGTTTAGAGCAGAGGGGAAGGTGTAAAGGACACATGGATAAAAACTAGAGGGAGGTGGAAATGGGAGGGAGTTGGGAAAGGCTGCGGTGGTGGGCTCAGTTGGGAGTTAAAGAGAGAAAACTGTACAAGAACAACAATTAAAATAAAATAAAATTTAAAAAAAGAAAGAAAAGTGTAGTGAGAAGTCATCAGAGGGTATCAGGCAGAAGAGTGATAAAAGTGGTTTAGGATTTTTTAAAAATCACTTTAGTTGCTATTTGAAACAGAGATAAATGAATTTATGAAACTAATACACCCCTTCTAAGGTCCTACAGGGAGTCCTATTAATGTGTTACCATGGCTATAGGTTTTTTATAATATTTACAGGAGATATTTTAAAGTGATTAGTTATGACATAATGACATCCATCTCTTTCATTCCAACTTGCCCTCCATTGTATTTCCCCTGTTGTTGGTTGTTTGCCTTGGACTGGCTATGGGAATTTTTGGGATCCAGCTACTGGACAGTTGATGGAAATGCATTGAATTTGGGTTGAGTGAGATATTATTTATGAAATTAAAAATTATTTCTGTGTGTAATTAGGTTATTGGTAATGTAAGAATATTTTCCATAAATAGTCCTACTGCCCCTTCTGCTCAAAGTGCAAGGCCAGAAGTAGTGCTGCAATAACAAATGTGCCTGTGGTGCCTGGCACAGAGACTATATGGTTAGTGGAGAGAAACAATATTTGCAATGTACAGAGCAAGACACTAGTCTGTGGAAAGCTCTTGCAATTACCAGTTCTGTAAAATTATAATTGGAGGTTTTGCCCCTTATCAAATCCTAATTAAAATATAAGTTCTGGCCTGGCAGGAATAAAATCAATAATGCGGCATGAATGATTCTAAATGTGTCATAAACATTTTTCTTTTTTGGATGGAAATCTAATTAAAGAGAATTTATCAGAATTGCTATGTTTGTAAGTTACTACAACCAATGAATACTCATATGTGTGTGAAGTCTCACATTTAATGCATCACAATGTGTTGGACTCTGTTTTAGTATATGAGATCCATGTTGTCCAGGTGAAGTCTGCTAATAAAATTGACACTAATGCAATGAATGGATTGAAGAAATGTTCCACTGGGAAAATGCCTACATATATGATCAGCATGTCAATGTATGGACCATAAGAGTAATTTGATATATAATGGACAATTATGTAGCTCAATATAATTCAGTAGCAGTTTAATTGTTCTTATAAATTCCTTAACTTCATATTTGTGTATTTTTTATTCAGACACATTGACAGACTAAAACTCAAATTATTCTGTTGGAAGGAATTTATAGAAAAAAGTATCCTATTGGAAGCTAAAAACAAAATCTGAAAGAAGGAAGAGTGGCAGAAGCATCAAGACATTAAATACTCTTTTATTATATCACAATAGAAAGTAAACACTATGAATCAAAAATCATGAAATTAAGGAAAAGAACCACTATTACCAAAAAATTTTGATAATGAAAATAATAACAAAAGAAAGGCAAGAATATTTTAAGCATCAGACATACCTGTAAAGGAACTGAAGAAGTGGAAGATGAAGGTAACAATAAAGTAAACAAAATTTGTAGGGTCAACAGAGGAAATAAAGGTTAGAATTTATTGACCACAACAAGGACTCTGAGCTTTCCTACGGTCTTTATGATGAACAATAATTCAATTCAATATTGTTTAGTGAAAAACATTCTCTCCAAGTCATTATGCAATTAGTATTTACAGAGAATCAAACATAATATGAAATGGACATTATAAATGGTTAAATTAAGCTGTTACAAGATCCTTGTTAAACTAACCCAAGACTAAGCATTATTGTTTTGCTTATAAAGTCTTTTCAACAAAACTTACTGGGTGAATATATTGGATTGGCCAAAAAATTTGTTTTTTCTGTAAGATGGCTCTCGTAGTGCTTACTTGTCTTTAACTTCATTTGAAACATTTTTCTCAATTGTATTGTGACAGCTGTCATATTAATTTGCATTAAAAACATCAAAATTGGTAAATTTTTGTGTAGCCATTTTAATATTGAAGATGGAAGAAAATAAGCAACATTTTTGGCATTTAAGCATTATTATTTCAAGAAAGGTAAAAATGCAAGTGCAAAAATGCAAAAATGCAAAGTAAAAATTTTGTACAGTGTATGGAGAAGGTGCTGTGATTAATCAAATGTGTCAAAAGTGGTTTGTGAAGTTTTGTGCTGAAGACTTCTTTCTGGACAAAGCTCCATTGTTGGGTAGACCAGTTGAAGTTGATAGTGATCAAATTGAGACATTAATTGACAAAAATCAATGTTATACCATGCAGAAGATAGCTAACATACTCAAAATATCCAAATCAATAAAGCTATTGGTGAAAATGAAAAGTGTGTCTTCTATTTTATGGAAAAAACTAAATGGACTTTTTGGTCTACGGAATGTTAATTCACAAAGACTCCACAAAGCACCAGCAGGCTATGTTTACTTGGAATACCTGAAAGTCAAATGAGAGTGCATTAGGCCAATGAATTGAAAACATAAAACAAAACATTCAATATTATTTTGGGTTGCTAAAAAAATGAAAATAATAGTTGCAGCTATTAAATTTTCAAGTGAAAGGTTTTCTCTTCAGAGGCTACAAGGAAAGGTAGCATGCTTTAAAAAACAAATTCATGGGAATAGTTAAACAAATTGATAAATTTGATCAATTATTGCACAAGCAATTGGAAAATATAAAAATTAAAAGTGCAACTTATTTATCCAAACTGGTTCACAAGAATTAATGGAATCAATGAGAAAATGAAGTGGAAATTAAGTCAGACACCAAATCATCCCCATTATTGTAGATTCTACATTGAACAGGACAAACACCACTACTATAATTTTAACATTTTCCCCCAACTGAAAACCATCTATCAGTGATTTTATTCAACACATTAAAACAAGACCTTAGAATCAGATGGTTGTAAACTGACATTGAACAATATTTACAGCCAGTAAGGCAATGCAGCTGTTAAGAAAGGTTAGGATAAAGGGCTGCAAGCACTTTTTAAGGACATCAAGAAGTATGCAGAATGTACAGCTCCTTTTCTT
Organism: Anoura caudifer; assembly: GCA_004027475.1. Classification (NCBI taxonomy): domain Eukaryota; kingdom Metazoa; phylum Chordata; class Mammalia; order Chiroptera; family Phyllostomidae; genus Anoura; species Anoura caudifer. The sequence goes on from PVKU01013905.1 coordinate 8,469, forward strand.
AATAATCAAAGAAAAAGCTGCCTCCACGATACTTGAAGTTTTCACTGCTTTGCTTTGTCATAATTATGTTTTATATTTTGGCTTATCTCATAGATGTATTAGTTTAAATACAGATGCCAACTTTGATTCTTCTTTTAAGAGTCTAAGTGTAATAAGATAGTCTGCCTACTATAAGGCCATCCAAGCCTTGTAACTTGTGTATAATGATATTTTAAGAACTCTAAAATATCTTTGTAAAGACTTGAAGGAACACTTAAGCACAAATGAGATACAAAATTTATTCAAAAGGTTGATGAAGCACAAATGCCATTTGGAAAGATATTTTGGAACATTTCAGTAAAGGAAATGAGAAATTTCAGGATCATAATAGGAATGTATCTCTAGGGTACTGTGTTAGTTTCCTGCAGCTGCCATAAAAACTTACCACAGACTTCTAGTCATGATAGTGGCATAGGCAGACATGGCTCACCTCCTCACACAACCACATCAAAGTTACAAGTAAAATATAGAACTCTCATCAGTCAGAAGCATCAGAAATGGAGTTGAATGGAAGTCTGACAACTATGGAATTAAGGAAACCACATCCATCCAGATGGAGCCTGCAAACTGGTGCCATATCCGAGACTCCATCAACCTGGCTAACACCATTTGATACATTTTGGAGATCCCCAGAGACTCCACCCCACCCAATTTGAGGGCCCACCCAAGCTGCTTTTCCATATGAATGACTGATCTTCGCTCATGCCTCACAACTTCCTAAATCCTCTCAAACAAGCAACAGCTGGCTTCAGTGAGGCTCAGGCCCCACACTAGCAGCATCCAGCCCAGCTTCACAGCTTGGTATCACCTGGGAATCTGTAAGCCCAGCACAAGTAGCAGCCATCTCAGATAGCTTTTTAGCTCAGGCAAGGTGATCCCAGGCAAAACACAGGTGGAGGCTGACCTTAGCCTGCATTACCTGGGAAACCCCAGGGCCAGTGCACTGAGTGGACAGCTACAGACCCTGTCCCTGCATGGCTGATCCTCCACAGAGGGCAGAGGTTGGTGGTCAGTGGTCACAGCCAGTCCTTGCAGCCTGGGTAAATCCCTCACATTGATCTGCCAACAGCAAGCAAGCCTCAACTACAAGAGCAAGGTGTACTCAGCCCAAACAAAGGGTGCACCTCAAGTACCCAGTTTGGGTGATAGGGGAGGCTGTGTCACTGGACCCTACAGGACATCTACTACATTAGGCCACAGTTCCAACACAGGGTCAAAGCAGCTCTACCTAATACATCGAAACAAACACAGGGAGCCTGCCAAAATGAGGAGACAAAGAAACATGGCCCAAATGAAAGGACAGATCAAAACTCCAGAAAAAGAGCTAAATAAAATGGAGATAAGCAATCTATCAGATGCAGAGTTCAAAACACTGGTCATAAGGATGCTCAAGGAACTTAGTGAGGACCTCGGCTGCATAAAAAAGTTCCAGTCAGAAATCATGGATACACTAATTGAAATAGAGAGACATTTAAAGGGAAACAACAATAGAGTAGATGAGGCTGAGAGGCAGATCTCCACCTTGCACTCAGAATGATACTGCCCAGGAAGCTGAGAATCAGATCAATGATTTGGAACATAAAGAAGCAAAAAACAAGCAATGAGAACAATAAGAAGAAAAAAAAGAATAAAAAAATGAGGATAGTATAAGCTGCCTCTGGGAAAACTTCAAGAAGTCCAACATTTGCATCATAGGGGTGCCAGAAAGACCAGAGAAAGAGCAAGAAATTGGACATCTATTTGAAAAAGTAATGAGAGAATAGTTCCCTAATTTGGTGAAGGAAACAGACATGCAAGTCCAAGAAGTGCAGAGAGTACCAAATAAGATGGATGCAAAGAGGCCTACTCCAAGACACATCACAATTAAAATGCCAAAGGTTAAAGATAAAGATAGAATCTTAAAAGTAGCAAGAGAAAAGAATTTAGTTAACCACAGAGGAGTTCCCATAAGACTGTCAGCTTATTTCTGGAAAGAAATTTTGCAGGCTACAAGGGATTGGCAAGAAATATTCAAAGTGATGAAAAGCAAGAACCTACAATCTAGATTACACTATCCAACAAAACTATCATTTAGACTCAAAGGGCAGATAAAGAGCTTCCCAGAGAAGAAAAAACTGAAGAGTTCACCATCACCAAACCATTATTATATGAAATGATAAAGGGACTTTTTTAAGAAAAAGAAAATCAAAACTATGAACAATAAAATGGCAAAAAATACATATCTATCAACAATTGCATCTCAAAAACAAACAAAGCAAACAAGAAGAACAGAAACAGAATCATGGACACAGAGAGCATTTTCATGGGTGTAGGGGAGAATGGGTGAAGCAGTGAGGGGATTAAGAAGTACAAATAGGTAGTTACAGAATAGCCATGGGGATGTAAAGTACAGTATAGGACATGGAGTAGCCAAAGAACTTACACACATGACCCATGGACATGAACAGTGGTGGAGCTGCTACCTGAGGTAGTGGGGGTGCTGGGTGGAAGGGGGCAAAGGTGAAAAAATCCAGACAACTGTAATAGCATAATCAATAAAATAAAAATTTAAAAAATTACCACAAAATTAGTGGCTTAAAGTAATACAAGTAGTAAAATCTTAATGTTCTGGAGGTCAGAAGTCTAATATCAGTTTTATTAGGCTAAATTCTAGTTATTAGCAGGTTGTACAGTCTCCAGGGAAGAATTTAGTCTTTGTCTTCGCAGGCATCTAAGGCCTGCTTGTGTTCCTCAGCTCATGGCCCCTTTTTCCGTTTGTAAAGGTGGCAGCATTACATCTTCAAAAATCTTTCTCTGACTACGATCCCTGCTTCTATTGTCATATCTCCTTCCTGTAACTCTGATCTTCCTGCCTTCCTCTGAAGATTGTTGTTATTACAGTGAGTTGACCCAGAGTATCCAGGATAATCCCCTCATCTCAAGATTTTTAACTTAATCACTTCTGCAGAGTAACTTTTTGCCTTGTAAATTAACATATTCACAGTTTCTGAGAATAGGGTGTGAGCATCTTTGCGGGGCATTATTGTGTCCAGGACAGTTGGCTCTCTGGTCCCCAAAGATCCACGGTCATCTCACATGCAAAATACATTCATCTCCACCCATCCTAAAGTCCTCCAACAACTCAACATCAACTCAACATCACATTCCAACACCAACCCAAACCCCAATTCCATCTAAGTCTCATCATTTCAAAAGTCCCAAATATCATATAAATCATCTAAATTAGAAATAGGTGAGGGTTTGGATATGATCTGGGGCAAAATTCCTCTCCATTTGTGGACCCATGAAAATAGAACACAAGTTATCTGCTCTGAGAACACCATGGTGGGATCCACATAGGATACTATTTATAGACCCTCCTATACAAAGTTCAGGAAAATGGAAGGCAAAGGAAGTCACCAGTTCTAAGCAGATTTAAAATCTGGCTGAGCAAACATTAGGTTTCAAAGTCTGTAAATAAACCTCTGTGGTTTGCAGTTCTACCTTCTGTGTTCATGCCTCTGTCCTCTGAGGCAGTGGCTCTGCCCTCTGTGTCCTTCCTTTTTCATGCAGAGTAGCATGTGTTTGCAGCTAAATTTTATTAGCTTGTTTCTTGCATGCAGAATTTTGGAAGTCTGTAGTGGTGTCAGGGAGTTAATTTGAAAATAATACTGTTTTTCTGGATTTTGTGATGCTAGTGTACTTATGAGCTTTTAAAAATGTATAGCTTATTAAAGATTATAATTTGCTGTGATATCTTTTCTTATTCTAAGTAAATATAAAATACCTAATTTTGTATTCTTTCTCTTAGAGCCCCTCTCCAATTGTTATGAGCTTCAGGCTCCATAAGGCCTGGATACACTACTGGTATTCAACAGTGGATTTTAGTTTTTCTGATTGCACACCTCTGTCAGCAAGAAAAAACTTTGAATGTCAAAAGATTGAAAAATTGAACAAGCAGTAATATGTATTATATATACAGTTTCATATATTTATGAATTATACATATGCACTATAATACTAATATATTATGTAAATTATAAACAAACAACATATAAATTAAAGACAATGAAATTAAGATGCAATAAGCAATGTTCTAAAATATCTTATGAGTTAATAAGATTATAAGTTATCTCTAGAAAATAGTAGGCTTGGGAAATACTCATCATTAATAATGCAAGGCATAGATTTGCAAATATTTTAGATTTTCTTCTTGATTACTTCAATTTTGAGGGCTGACATTGTCTGATGTGAGTACATTGCTCATTGTTATCGATGAAGAACTTGTCCTAGGAATTGGAAAAATGTCTGCCCTGCCATTTTCTTGTTATTGTCTTGTGCTTGTATCGTTATTAGATTTATTTTCAGTTAGCAATTATTTGCAACTTGCACAATTATTTTCAATTAGTTTATATGCAAGAATCTATTCGAATCACTTGTGCATGTTTTAAAGACTGGTTTATTTAAAACCAGATAATCCTTTTAATGAGTCACATGTAAACAATTCGAAACAGCATTCTGAAAGAGAATAAAGATGTGAAGACACCCTGAGAATGCCTCTGCTGTGTGGAACTCACACTCCTTTCTGGAGACCTCCTGACTGTTACATATGAACTGGGAGAGGGTGGCACTGTCAAAATGTCACTGAGGAGAATTAAATAAGAGACGTCTATGTACTTACTACCCAGAATTAGCATGTGGTTATAGTTTATTATATTTGCTTTGGGATTTTTTTAATTAAAGAAAAAAGCATTATGGATTAATTTGAAGTCCATTTATGTCACTTCCTGATCATTCTCTTCATTCCCAGAGGAACCACATCCTGAGGTTGGTGGGCATTCTTCTCTCTCTCTCTCTCTATACACACACATACCCACACACACACATATACACACCTCATGACTATACATATATAGTCATATATAGTATATATACATACTATATAGTATACATACATATATATGTATATATACGTGTGTATATATATGACTATATACACACACACGGATAATGTCTAGTACAGTCATGCATTGCTTAACAATGGAGATACATTCTGAGAGATGCATTGTTAGGTGAGTTCATCATTGTGTGAACATCATAGGGTGCACTTAAACCTACATGGTATAAGCCTACTACAAACCTAGGCCATATGGTATAGTCTATTATTCCTAGGCTACAAGCCTGTACAGCATATTACTCTACTGAATGCTATAGGCAATTATAACACAATGATAAGTATTTGTGTATGTAAACATATTTAAATATAGAAAAGGTACAGTAAAAATAAGGTATAAAATATAATAAATGGTAAACCTATATAGGGTACTTACAATGAATAGAGTTTGTAGGACTGAGGTTGTTCTGGGTGAGTCAGTGAGTGAGTGGTGAGTGAATATGATGCCATAGGACATTCCTGTACACTACTGTAGACTTTATAAACACTGTACACTTAGGGCACACTAAATTTATTTTAAAATAGCATAATGCTGCAGTATAACATTATGACAGCTACAATGTCACTAGGCAATAAGAATTTTTCAGTTCCGTTATAATGTTATGGAACCACCATTGTATATGCAATCCATCATTGACTACAAGGTTGTTGGCCTTGGCATGACTGTATTGTTATGAATGTTTTTAAACTTCATATGAATGTTTTCAAAATGTATATAAATCCATCATCCTGTATATGTTTTACACCTTCTTCACCGTTGTTTTTGAGATTGACCCATGTTAATGCTAACACTTCTTTCATTTTTTTATAGGACAACAATTTATTATCTTTTGCAGTTCTGTAGGTTAATTGGGCACAACTGAGTGGCTCTTGATTGGAGTCTCATAGGGTTATAGCAGATAGTCACTGGGTCAGAGTCATCTGAAGGCTCAGCAGGGCTGGACATCCAACGTGGCTGATGCATGTGGCTGGAGGAGGATCTTGGATGTCACCTGGGAGCTTAGCTTTGGATTTTAACTGTAGCTCCTACAAAGGGTCTCTCCATGTGGCCTGGCTTTCACAGCATGGCAGCTGGGCTATGAGACAGAGCATCCCACAAGTAAGTATCCTAAAGACAACACTTCCTTCATTTTAATAGCTACATATTATTACATTGTATGAATACACACGGTTTATTCATTCACCTCTTCATGGGTACTTAAATTATTTCCAATTTTTCACTATTTTAAGAAAGCTGTAACAGGCATATTTTCTTAAGCATATGTGTAAGAGTCTCTTAAAGATGGACAACAGTTCTCAAACTTACTGGTTTACTCAAAAATTATTGAGGACCCCAAAGAGCTATTGCTTATGTAAATTATGTCTATTAATTATGTCTACTAATAGTTAATGTATTAGAAATTAAAACTGAGAAATGAAAAATATCTAATTAGAGATTCATTTTCAAATGGTAATATATCCATTACAAGTTAACACAAATTATTTGTTTTATGAAGATAATTATATTTTTCCAAACAACAAAACATTTAGATGAGAAGTAGTATGGCTTTACATTTTTGCAAATCTCTTTAATGTCTGGTATAATAGAAGCAAACTGGATTCTATATGCTTCTGCACCCACTCTGCTGTGATATGCTGTTCTGATTGAAATATAGACAAAAATCTTTTCTTAAATGTACATGTAGTTAGAAAAGCCAGGAGTATATCATTAGGGGTTTTGGGCAATTGTGAATATTCTTTGACACGAAAACTTTATACATGGAATTTCCTTAGGACTTAGTGCCAATATGCAATCTGAAACTATATCAGTGAAATTTTTACTTTCATACATGAAAAATCCATTAGTATATCCTCACTTTGAATAGATTTTTTTTTTTACTATGCACTGATTTTGTAACATCATGCATTGGTTATTTCAAAAGTACTGCTTAAAACTTCTGGCCAAGATGGAGGTGTAAGTGGACACACTGTGTGTCCTCTCACAACCAAAATTAAGGACAACAAAAATTTAAAACCAAAAAAATCCAGAACAGATAGAAAGTTGAATTGTACGTGTCTGACAAATGATTTACCCAGACCTGTAAGGGGGCGGGGGCAGAGTTGGCAGTTGGTGGAGAGGGATTGCGGTAGGAAAAAGCAGTGGCTGGTGGTCCCAGTTGCGCAGATGGTGGTTGGCATACCCCAGGCACACAGGCAGCAGTTACCAGGTGCAGAGAGGCAATGAGCAGACCCAGTGAGGCGCACAAGGTGGCTGACCGCGGACACACATTCGCACGCAGATAAACCAGGTGAAAACGGGCAGCAAGACAGACTGCAATGCAGGGCCCCAGTACCAGGAAGTGAAGCCTGGAGGCACTGATTGAAAACACTTGTAGGGACTAGGGTGCCAGGAGGGAGGCCCAGCCTCACAGGAGAGTTCACTGGGGAGACCCACGGGGTCCTGGAGTGTGCGCAGGCCCACCCACATGGGGGTGAGCACTAGAAGGGCCCAATTTGCTTGGGGAAAGTGGCTGAAGGGACTGGAAACCAAGAGAGTGAGGAGCGAGTGCTGTTGTTCCCTCTTGGACCCTGCCCCCACATCCAGCATCACAACCCAGCGACGGGGTTGCCCCACCCTGGTGAATGCCTAAGGCTCCGCCCCTCACTACCTAACAGCCGCAACCAGATAAAAAAACAAAACAAAATCAAGGATGGCTCAAGTAGGAGAACAGATCAGGCCCCCAGAGTTAATTTATCTAAGTGACCAAAAGGTAGCCAACCTATTAGATGCACAGCTCAAAGCACTAGAAGCCAACCTATCAGAAGCAAGTTCAAAGCTCTGGTAATTAGGAAGCTCACAGAAATGGTTGGTTTTGGTCACAAATTAGATGAACAAATGGAGGCTACAATAAGTGAAATGAAGAAAAACTCACAGGGAACCAATAGTGATGGGAGGAAAACTGGGACTCAAATCAATGGAGTGGACCAGAAGGAAGAAACAAACAACCAAAAAGAAAAGAAGGAAGAAACTAGAATTCAAAAAAATGAGGAGAGGCTTAGGAACCTCCAGGACATCTTTAAATGCTCCAACATCCGGATTATAGGGGTACCAGAAGGGGAAGAGGAAGAGTAACAAGTGGAAAAGTTATTTGAACAAATAATAAAGGAGAACTTCCCCAAGCTGGCAAAGGAAATAAAGTTCCAGGAAGCCCAGGAAGCTCAGAGAGTCCCAAAGAAGTTGGACCCAAAGAAGACCACACCAAGGCACATCATAATTACATTAGTCAAGATTAAAATGAAAGAGAGAATTCTAGAAGCAGCAAGGGATAAGGGAACAGTCACCTACAAAGGAGTTCCCATCAGACTGTCAGCTGATTTCTCCAAAGAGACCTTACAGGCAAGAAGGAGCTGGAAAGAGGTATTCCCAGTCATGAAAGTGAAGGGCCTACATCCAAGATTGCTCTATCCAGTGAAGCTGTCATTTAGAATGGAAGAGAAGATAAAGCATCTCTCAGATAAGGTCAAGTTGAAGGAGTTCATCATCACCAAGCCCTTATTGTATGAAATGTTAGAGGGACTTATCTAAGAAAAAGAAGATAAAAAATATGAACAGTAAAAAGACAGCAAACTCACAGGTATTAACAACCACACCTAAAACAAAAAGCCAACTAAGCAAACAGCTAGAACAGGAACAGAAATACAGAAATGGAGATCACATGGAGGGTTAGCAGCAGGGGAGTGGGAGGAGGAGAGAGGGGGAAAAAGTACAGAGAATAAGTAGCATAGATGGTGGGTAGAAAATAGACAGGGGGAAGGCAAGAATAGTGTGGGAAAAGTGGAAGCTAAAGAATTTATGACACATGGACATGAACTAAAGGGGGGAATGTGGGTGAGAGGGGGTGTGCAGGGTGGAGGGGAATGAAGGGGTAAATGGGACAAGTGTAATATCATAATCAATAAAATATATTTTTAAAAAAGTAGTGCTTCATGGATTCATGATGATCTTCCAAATATTGATATATTTCATGATACAATATAAAACTCTCACATTTGTTACAATAATCGTTGCTCTCATCAGGACAGTATTTACATTTTGGAAAACTGAAGCCCATGGTGGCAAATACAAGTTTCCTATAATTCTAATTTTTACTTGAAAACTTAAATTTTATAATTGGAAAAAACCCACTCATTTATTTTTCTTAAAGTGACAGGCTCACTTTGTTAATTTTAGATGAAATATCTGCCAAGAACTCAAGTCTAATAACCAAAGTTTGTCGTCAGAAGCAAAAATGGTATTTTCGTGAAAAACTTTGCTTTAAATTGCACATGTTTGTCTTTGAGACAATTAATATATTTTAGGATGCAGAAGTACTTTATGCATCTTCCCATGTTTGTCATAAAATATTTAAAAAACCATGTACTCAAGGATCAAGATTTATAACATGAAATTATTATCAAAGATATTCTTACGTGCAACTGACATTTTTTATAAAATTGCATATGGTGGTGATGAATACAGTGACTACTAGTACTATTTGCTGCTACTTCCTAGTTTCCTAGAAATGCTGTAAGAAATTATTACAGATTTGGTGATTTAAAACTGTACCCATTTTTTCTCTTGCAATTCTGGAGATCAGAAATAGGAAATCAGTTTCATTGGCTAAAATCAAGGTGTTAGCAGGGCTACACTCCCTCCAGAGGCACTAGGAGAAAATGCACTTCCTTGCTTTTTCCAGCTTCTAGAGCTGTGTTCCTTCATTTCTTGGCTCATACTTCCTTCATCCATCTTTAAAGCCAGCAGTGCAGCATGTTGCTTTAGATATAATGTTGCCTTCTTCTTCTGTTCAGATCTCCATCAGTCTCTGTAGTGACCATCCTAAAAAAACAGGAAGGACTCCCCCTACCCAAAAATTTGTTTGAATATCAAGACTGATGATGTCACAACACATACAAAAACAGGGTATGTAAACTTTATTACTTATAGGATTGAGGGTTTCCTGGGGAGAGCAGGGTAAGCCTCCCAAGAATGTCTGGAATTCAATTGGCAGAGCAAGGAAAGAAGACTTGCTTGAGTTTTTAAAATGATGACATTGAGTTTCCCATAGTGCAGTCTATTCAGTTTGAGTTGGTATCAAAATATTTCCATCATATGAGGGGAGACCCAAAAAACCAGAATTATCTTCTGGAGGGCAGGCCCCTTGTAGTACAGGCTTTCTTCACTAGGTGAGTTTTCTAGGAAACCATCTGAATTAGTGTACCAGTTGGCATTGTTGTGAGAGGCTGCATTTCGCTTCAGTGAATATTTTAAGACTCTTTCAACGTGTTTGCCCATTTCTTTCTTTTAAATTTTATTTTAATTGTTGTTCTTGTATAGTTTTCTGTCTTCAACTCCCATCCCAGCCCACTGCCCCAGCCCTCCCCAGCTCCCTCCCATCTCCACCTCCCCTCTAGCTTTTCTCCATGTGTCCTTTATACTTGTTGCTCCAAACCCTTCCCCCTTTCCCCTTGAACTCCCTCCCCTCTCCTCTCTGGCGACTGTCAGCCTGTTCTAAATTTCAGTGTCTTTGGTTATATCGTGCCCGTTTGTTTGTTCTGCTGATTAGGTTCCTGTTAAAGGTGAGATCATATGGTATTTGTCTTTCACCTCCTGGCTTATTTCACTTAGCATGATGCTCTCCAGTTCCATCCATGCTGTGGCAAAGGGTAGGAGCTCCTTCTTTCTTTCTGCTGCATAGAATTCCATTGTGTAAATGTACCAAAGTTTCTTGATCCATTCATTTACTGATGGGCACCTGGCTTGCTTCCAACATTTAGCTATTGTAAATTGTGCTGCTATGAACATTGGGGTGCATAGGTTCTTTTGGACTGGTGTTTCAGGGTTCCTAGGATATAATCCTAGCAGTGGGATTACTGGGTCAAAAGGTACACCCATTTTTAGTTTTCTTAGAAAATTCCATACTGCTTTCCATAGTGGTTGCACCAGTCTGCAATCCCACCAACAGTGTACTAGGGTCCCCTTTTCTCCACAGCCTCTCTAACACTTGTTGTTTGTTGCTTTGTTTATGATGGCCATTCTGACTGGTGTGAAGTGGTATCTCATTGTGGTTTTAATTTGCATCTCTCTGATAGCAAGGCATACTGAACATCTTTTCATGTGTCTCCAGATCCTCTGTATGTCCTCCTTGGAGAAGTGTCTGTTCAAGTCTTTTGCCCATTTTTTAATTGGGTTGCTTGTCTTCTTAGAATGGAGTTGTGTAAATTCTTTATATATTTTGGAGATTAAACCCTTGTCTGAGGTATCATTAGAAAATATGTTTTCCCATACAGTTGGTTCTCTTTTTATTTTAATACTGTTTTATTTAGCCATGCAGAAGCTTTTTATTTTGATGAGATCCCATTTGTTTATTCTTTCCTTTATGTCCCTTCCTTTAGGGAACATATCAGAAAAAATGTTGCTATGTGAAATATCTGAGATTTTCCTGCCTATGTTCTCCTCTAGGACTTTAATGGTGTCACAGCTTATATTTAAATCTTTCATGCACCTTGAATTTATTTTTGTGTATGGTGTAAGTTGGTGCTCGAGTTTCATTTTTTTGCGTGTAGCTGTCTAGTTCTCCCAACACTACTTGTTGAAGAGGCTACTTCTACTCCATTTTATGTTGCTGCCTCCTTTGTCAAATATGAATTGACTGTAGAGAATTGGGTTTATTTCTGGGCTCTCTGTTGTATTCCATTGGTCCATGTGCCTGTTTTTTATGCCAGTACCAGGCTGTTTTGATTACAGTGGCCTTGTAATACAGTTTAGTGTCAGGTACTGTGATCCCTCCTCCTTTGCTCTTCTTTCTCAAAATAGCTGCAGCTATTCGAGGTCATTTTTGGTTCCATATAAATTTTTGAAGTGTTTGTTCTATGTCTGTGAAATGTCATTGGTACTTTATTAGGTATTACATTGAATCTGTAAATTGCTTTGGGTAGTATGGACATTTTGATGATGTTGATTCTTCCGATCCATGAACACAGTATATGTTTCCATTTGTTTGTGTCTTCCTTGATTTCTTTCTTCAGTGTTGTGTAGTTTTCTGCATGCAGGTCTTTTACCTCCTTGGTTAGGTTTATTCCTAGTTATTTTATTTTTCTTTTTGCTATATCGAATGGGATTTTTTTCTTGATTTCTGCTTCTGCTGTTTCATTGTTGGTATACAGAAATGCCTTTGATTTCTGGATATTGACTTTGTATTCTGCTGTTTGGCCAAATTCATTTATTAGGTTGAGCAGCTTTTTGGCTGAGTCTATAGGATTTTCTATGTACACTATCATGTCATCTGCAAACAATGATAGTTTTGTTTCCTCCTTTCTGATTTGGATGCCTTTTATTTCCTTTTCTTGTCTAATCGCTGTGGCCAGTACTTCCAATATTATATGGAATAGAAGTGGTGAAAGTGGACAACCTTGTGCCCATTTTTTGATGGATAATTTAGAAGTGCACCTGCCCATACCCCGCTGGTTGTTCAGGAGTTTTTGAGCAAAGATGGCATGACCCCATTGTCCACCCTCCCGATTCACGTGATCTTACCCTGAGCAACTTTTTTTTTTGTTTCCCCAGATGAAAAAAGTCCTCCAAGGGAAATATTTTGCCAATGTGGAAGAGGTGAAATGAAAAACTGGCAGAATCACTAAAAGGCATCAAAATTGACAAATTCATAAACTGGTTTTAACCAGTTGAAAAAACACCTCAATAGATGTATGGCATCAAATGGAGAGTACTTTGAAGGCTGAAGTTTAAACATGTAAGAATAAATGCACAATTTTTTGTAAATAAATTCTGGGTTTTTTGGGATCCCCCCTCATATACTATAGTTTTGGGTCCTTTAAAGTTCACTGTTTTTCACAATTATAATAATAGACAAGACTTTAAAATGTGAGTTCATGTCAGTGGTTGAAAGAGAGATTTAAGTTATCTGGATTGAATCCAACTCTGTCATTTACTAACTAGGCAGATTATTAACCTTTTTAAACCTCAGATTCCTTATCTGTATAAGGGGTATGGTACTAGTTTCTACTTTAGATTTACTCATTGAACAAATATTCATTGAATCAGTCATATTTTGAGCACGGGGGATATACCAGTGAAGAAAACAGTAAAGATACATGCTCTTACGTATCCTATTAGGGTAGAGTGAGGATTAAAAGAGATAATGACGTATTCACAGTGTTTGGCACTGTACCTGGCACATAAGAAATACTCAATATTTGTTACTTATTGCAGTTATTATGATTGTAATTACTCTCCTGTAGGATCTTGCATGATAAAAGATACAGGTTTATTCATTGGTTCAGTAAATATTTATTTTGCACCTACATAATGGTAGGCATTTTGCTAAGAATTAGGGATAAAGAATTTTGGGAAACTGTCTTCTCGTGGTCCAAGTTCCAGCAAATCAAAACATCAGAAGTTCTGCTTCTGAGGAAAATTGAGATTGTTTCCTTTTTGTTTGGAAGCATTTTTGGCCTCACCTGGCACATGAAGCAGATTTTTTAAATCCAAAAATCTGTTTATATTGAAATTCTCAAATATTTTCAAATATATAGAGAATAATGTAATGAACATGCATATGCTTATGTTAAGCTTCAACAATCATTAGGGATAGTCACTCTTATTTCATATATATCTCCACCCACTCTCCCCCATTATTTTGATGCAACTCCTAGACATCATATCATTTGTAAGTATTTCAGTGTGTAAAGCAGTTGTCTTAATCGGCCCTGCACAACCTTGCTATAACACTCATTATTTCCAGCCTATGTCCCCATGTAGCAGGGATAGTCTTCCAGATCAGAAACACAGAGATGGGCTTAAGAAAATGAGCTACTTAATAGGCTCTTTTTTTCCAGGAGGTGGTTCTGTAGTAACTAAGATAGAAGAAGTATAGCTTGGAACTTTTGATTACCCCTAGGAAAACAGAATTCCAGCAAACATGAACAAATATGAAGTCCTTTAACTTAAATGCAAGAGGTGAAAAAGGTCTTGCCAATGAAATGGGCATAGAATTTTGTTTTCTAAAAAAGCAATTTAACACTTCTGGTCAACATGGTGGCATAGGTAAACATGGCTCACCTCCCACACAACCATATCAAAATTACAACTAAATTATAGAATAGCTATTACCCAGAACCATCAGAAATCAAGTTGAAGTCTGAAAACTATGGAATTAATGAAACCACCTCCATCTAGACTGGTAGGAGGGGCAGAGACATGGAAACAAGCTGGTTCCACATCCACATGTGGTGAATAAAAATTTGGGAGGCATATCCCAGGACTGAGGAGTCCCAGCCCCTCAGCCCAGGGTTCCAGTGCCAGGAAGATAAGTACCCATAACTTCTGGCTGAAAAAACTAGCAGGGATTGAGTGGAAGAAAGTACTGGAGACCCAAGCAGTTCAGCTTAAAGAACCCACACATGAACTTACTCAGACTCACTTCCTCTGAGCTTCAGTCCTGGGGTAGCAGCTAGAAAGGTACCAGTGGCATACAAGGAGGAACTGAAGTGTCTGGCATCAAGGTGAGAGCTGGGGAACCACTTTCTTCTAGACAGAAAGGTGGGCAGACGCCATTGTCACTTTTCTGAACCCTTCCCCCATTGAGCCACAGAGCCAGCAGGCTGCCTTATCTTAGACTCCGTTAACCTGGCTAACACTATTTGCCCCACCCTGGAGATCCCCTGAGGTTCCGTCCCATGCAACTTACAGTTGTTAACAGTGGCTTTTCCATGTGAATTGCTGGTCTTGCCTGATGCTTCACAACTTTCTAAATCCTTTCAAACAAGCAACAGCCAGCCTCAATGAACCCTCAGCCCCCATACCACTTGCTAAGTAACTTGTGCAAGGTCACACAGACAGTAAATGGAGCCTGAAAGTTGATCCTGGGCAGTCTAGCATTGCAGTCCATATGTAGAGGAAAAGTCAGATAGGTTAAGGTGACCCAGAGGAGGGACCAGGAACTAGGAAAGAGTTTGTTTAAGTTACTTAGAAGATGCCAGCCAGCTGTTAGATGTCAGCGAGGCAGCCATAATTTTTAGGAGTTTGTTTAGGTTACTTAGAAGCTGTCAGCCATAATTTTAGGTTTTTGAACACTCAGCTTCGGATAATGATTCCTCAAGGCTAACCCCCATCTGTACATAGCAGCTAACTCCCACTTTAGCTCCAGAGCACCCAGCTTCAGACAAGGACACTCAACCCTAGAGTTATTTTAATTAGTTTTGCATCAGCTTCTGTACCTCCCGCTTTTGCTACGTAGGGAAGGGTGTCCAGAAAGCAATAAAAGCCCTGCTCAGCCAAGGCTCGGGGCTCAGAATTTGGGGTCTGTACTCCTCTGGGCCCGTGCACGTTAATAAAGGGTCGTGCTCTGCCATCCAACTGCGTGTTGAGTCGTTTCCTTCCGTAACACATGCATTTAACCATTATACTGCACTGCTTCACAAAACAGACCAATAAAAAATTAATGAGAAAACATGCTAGTTTTTCTTCCATTGCTTGTGATGTACGAGGTCCATCCAGAAAAGGTCAAGCCACAGTTAATATAACAAGAATAGTTTTTGCAACATTGATGTAACCTGGCAGCCAAGGAGAGTGGACTGGAATGTGTATGTGTGAACAATGATGACTTCGCTATACTAGTCAGTGGGGGCGGTAGATGACATTGAGTGAACATGTGTACTGTGTGGCCATCACATTCACAGTGACTGAGTGAGTAGAGCAATTAACCTGCATCAAATTTTGCATTAGCTTGAACATTCTTCCCTAGAAACTATTCAGATGATTCAGAAAACCTCATCTCTGGGCAACTAGTGATTGACAGCTTCATCACAGCAATGCACCTGCTCACGCATTACGCTGGTGCAGAGGTTTTTGGTGAAACATAAAATCACACAGGTGACTCAGCCCCTCTGCAGCCCAATTTTGGTGCCCTGTGACTTCTGGCTTCTTCCAAAAAGTAAAATCACCTTTGGGAAGAGATTTCAGACTGTCAATGAGATTCAGGAAAATATGACAGGGCAGCTGATGGAGACTGGGAGAACTGTGTGAGATCCCAAGGTGCCTACTTTGAAGGGGACTGAGGCGTCATTGTCCTATGTACAATGTTTCTTGTATCTTGTATCTTCTTCAATAAATGTCCCTATTTTTCATAATACATGGCTTGATACTTTCTGGACAGACCTCTCACATATAAATATGTATAATTATATATATGTAATTTTTTGGTTACTTCTACCAACAGAGCATCCAGAACACAGACTTTTCTCCTCTTAGTCCTTACCAAGATGGGTAATTAGGACCACTTTCAATATTTTCAGTCAGAAACTCAGAACTAGTTTGTCTTGCCTACATACTTACCTTTTCTTTTTATTTATTTATTTTATTATTATTATTTTTGATAAGTTGTATTTTTTATTTTAATACTTACCTTTTCTAAGGTATAGCTCCAAATCTTCCCATCAGCCCAAGTTCTTGAAAGTAATTTTCCACTCTGGTCATACTCCATTTTTTCATTCCACATCCCTCTTTTAATAAATGTCACCAGTCCCAATGGTGAATATGTGATGTTCACTTCATTATGTCTTCTCGCAGGAGACCACAGAACAGGTTATCCAGTTTGGTCATAAAGAATTCGAAGGGTGAATTTCTGATGGTCATCATAGATCTTTCCTGTGCATGTTACATAATCAAAGTCTATGGAGAGCAGGTTTCTGTTATGGGCCTACAAAAAAGAGACACAAAATACATTTTAAGCTCAGCCTTGGTTCCCCCATCTAGTGCATTCACAATTGCAAAGCTTTTTCTGATTCTCTCACAATGGGGTGTCTCTGGCCTTTGAATCTGCATGACTTTCACCTTCCTCAGATGACACTGATCTTCATTCTCCCACCAGACTGTGCAATCCTGCAGGGGTGAACTATGTCTTAACTCTTTGCACACACTAGATCATCTATACAAGGTTGCTGATCGTTTTCTCCCAATTCAAGCCTCAAAGGTACTGACATACTTTTCAATAATGATGTCATCTTATTTACGTGAGTCAGATGCCTACTAAGGAGTGGGACTTCCTGCTCCCTCTTTACCAGGGAAGTGACTAGAACATGCAAGGGTGAATAATTTATGAGATTATAAATCAGAAAGAAGGGATATATTGAGTCCCCTCTATCTACACAGATCCCCTTCTCAGGCTTTCTTGTTCACCTGGGCTTAGAGTTGTATTACAGGAGAATTCAGGTTGCCCCCTAGTGCTGGAACCGCACTCAGCAATACTTTCACAGAGGCCAGCAGGTAAATGTGGTAGGTGGTAGGTCCCCCAGTATTGGCAAGGGTGGTGCTCCTAAATGAAGTTAAAGCATGGAATTTGGAGTTTGGCTTGGTTCTGGTTCTCAGCTTGCTCACAACCACGAAGTTGTCCCAGAGAGAGCCTGATGCAATGGGTCTCAGGTGGATTCCATGAAGGACAGCACTCAGTGGTGCCTGGATCCTAGGAAATTCAGCTGGGCCCATAAAAGATGACCAAACAACTAAATAACAC
>PVKU01013906.1:0-25963 GCA_004027475.1 Anoura caudifer
AGCATCTTTCTAGACTCTTCCTTACAGTGCATTTGGTCCCTTGAAACTTCCCCTGAATTCCTGATGTGCCTGTGGCTGCATCAATCCAGTTTCTGATCCCTGACTGCGCGGGAGGAAGTCAAGAGGATAATCATCCTATCATCTCCTCAGCACAGTGCAGCTGTTCTGCCTCTCAGGGTTTGTGACACAGCCAGGATTCAGGTCATCACACTGACACTCTTGCACTGTAGTATGTGGCCGAAT
Organism: Anoura caudifer; assembly: GCA_004027475.1. Lineage (NCBI taxonomy): Eukaryota > Metazoa > Chordata > Mammalia > Chiroptera > Phyllostomidae > Anoura > Anoura caudifer. Next base: position 244 of record PVKU01013906.1, read on the forward strand.
CCTTGCTCATCAGGCCATTAATCTGTAGATTGGCATTGCTAACAGAAGTGTCCATGGAGAAGAAAAGTAGTTCCGAAAAACAGTGGGCATACATGGGTTTCCCAGTGTTTCTGTTGATCCAGCCCAAGTATTGCAAGACTGCTCCTGGGCCTGCCATACCCAGAACATAGCATAGCTCATGAGAGTGTATCCAGAAGCCTTGCCAGAGACCCTCGCTGAGGTCCCAGCTTTTTCAACTCAGCTCCAGACTACACCAGATACACCTGGGTGTGTACACCTGTGGGAAGCAGGATGTGGTGATTGGAAATCCACTTTGATTGTCCCTAGTCTCTTCCTCAACCCATTGCCTATGGAGCTCCTAATCTGTAGTCATTGTTGACCAGGAAGAGGGCTCTGCATAGTTAGGGACTGTGCCATAGGGGAGGGTGTGGCTTTTAGAGATGATCTCAGGGCACAGACAGACCCACAGTTAACATTGTCTTCCTCTTCTCATTTGCACAGTCATGAGACATAGCACATGATAACTGACTATATGACTCCACCTGACAGAGGGTAGAGGACAGAGAGATCATGCTCAATGGAGACTTGGGGACCAAGTCCTAATCAGTCTTATCTTGTAAACTTCCCCTACTGGGTCCCTAAGGTCTGTGCAGACATTGCTCCTCCCACTGAGGAACAAGCCCCCACAGGATATGCTCCTCACTGAAAACCTACTGTTGAGTGACTCAGAGACCACCTGGACTAGGTCTGGGCTTTAATACCTCTAAGTTTTATTTCTTGGATCAGCATGTCTTCCAAGTGCAGCACTGAATAAATTGTAAAAATCATCCCTGTCTCCAGTTCCTTATCATTCAGATATAAAGAAGCTCTATGAATACCCTCAGTGACTGTGGTTCTCTTATCTCAGAAGGTTTGTTAAATGCTCTGATGCAATAGGATGTTTACAGTCATCTCATGTCCAATCCTTATTTGAGATTTTTTTTAATTTTATGAAAAGTGGAAGACCCAGACTCTCAGAGGAAATCTCTCCCCATCTCCCTCACCCTTGCATCTGAAACCATGGGCTGAGATCATGGGTCCTGTGCACCCCTTGCTGCCTAGCCAAAGCCCTGCAGGACAGGGTTATGACTTGACTCACAGGACATGGGCCTCTCAGTGGCTCTAGTGCAGAACTAAAGGCTAAGCCTTGACTTAGGACACTCTCTCAGGCACAATATGTGTTCAGACATCTCAGGGTAAAGAGAATTATCTTTACTGGACCCCAGTGACTCTCCAGGGAGACCGTACCCAGGACACCGTGCAGCCACCAGGAAGCCCAAAGGCTGGAATTGCCATATGCACTGACTCAACTGATTATGAGTCCAGAAGCTCTCAGGAGCATTGGGGGACTCTGAGGTCCTCAGGTTCTTCTGCTTGCAGGTCCCATCTGAGTATCCCTGCCTGGGGCACTACACTATTGTCACATGCACTGATCAATATCACACACACACACATGCACGCACGCACGCATGCACGCACGCACGCACGCAGTGGTGGTTTTCATGGTGATGAACCCAGGTCTCCCCTGTCCCCTGTTCCTTGCACATTGACAGGATTCTCACACTGACCAGAACCAAATGAGTGATCAACTTTGATGACAGAACAAAACCAAGCATGGTTCACATGAAGATGAGAGAGTGTCTACCCTTATGGATTTGTTTTCTCCCAGCACCTACAACCTGCAGAGACTATGATGAGAAAGTCCTGGCTTGCCCTGGAGAAGGTCAGACCAATGGACCCTTTTCCAGTCAGTGTAGCCAACACTGATCCGTCCTGTGGGGTGTCTCTCTGACTTATAGCCACAGGTCCCCATTCTCACAGCACAGAGCAAGGTGGCTTGAGTTTAGTATGATGGGGAACACTGGATGGGCATCTCCCGAGGAGCAGAAGTGGGTGTTGATGCAGGAAGAGTGTAGACAGAAAATTTGGCCCTGGTTTGTCAGAGTCTGTAGACCAGTGTCAGCATCTATGGAGCAGTGTCAGTGCAGTTTTCCACTGTCCCCACTGTTGACTTGAATGCCCCCTGGTGTCCTGGGCCCACCATATAGCCAGTCCTCCTGTCTCCTGACCAGATGTTTGTGTCTGGGCTGACACTGACTTATCACTGTGTCTCTTGAATAGTAATACACAGCTGAGTCCTCAGTGGTTGTGGAACTAAACTACATGGAGAATTGGTTCTTGGAAATGGAGGTGCAGGTTTTGAGGGATGGGCTGTAGGAAGTGCTTCCACAGTTACATATGTACCCTATCCACTCCAGTCCCTTTCCTGGGGCCTGATGGATCCAGCTGTAGCAGTGACCAGTGGTGACTGAATAACCAGAATAGTGCAGGTGAGGGAGAGGGTCTGAGAGGGCTTCACCAGTCCCTGGCCTGACTCCTGCAGCTGTACTTGGGAAGGGACACCTGGGGAGAAGGAGCATCAGTCCCTGTCAGTCACGTGCAGTCACCAGCATCCCATAGACCCATGTCTGACATTGAGACACTAGCCCTGGGGGGCTGTCACCAAACATAGAAGGAGACCCAGCAGTCTCATATTTTCTATAACAGCTCTGCCATCCCCACAGATTTCTGTTCCATGTGAGGGGAGAACTGAGAGCCCCACAGCCCAGGGGAGGATTTAACCTGGAGCTGGGAAAGAAATTTGCATGTGGGGCCCTCTGATCTTAAAAGTGTGGATGGGATGATGTCACTGTCCCACGTTCTCCTGGGTCCTGAGCACATTTCTTCTCTTGGACTTGATGGTGAAGTTCCGAAGCAGGAGCAGCATGGGTAATGAGACATCTTTGAGTCATGTCAATGGACAGCGCTCTTTCTATGTTTAAAATAAAATCTGGATTGGATGAGTTGTTCACACTATTTTAATCTCATGGGTCATTCAATTTGTTAGTAAAATGGATTAACATTATATACTGTGGGAGACCCCAGGCAGTGGAGCTCTCCCAGCTGCCGCAGATGAGAATAAATCATCTGGGACACAATCTGTTGCTCTTCAGGGAAAGGGAGTGGTAATTCCCTCTAGTGGAAAAACCCTGAGCCCTTCTCCAACATGGTTATTATTAGGGTTGGGGAGTGCAGGGGGACATAGCACACGGGTATACACAGGCATAGCTTATCAATCAATGTCTAAGAGGTTATCATCATAAAAATTGACATTATCTATACAAAACAATTGAAGAGACACGGAGATCATCTCAGGTCAGGTCCTGTGAGACATACTTATATCAGATGGTTGTAAAGGCATATCTCATGAATCAAGGAGTTTACTCCTTATGCTTTGAATGTAAACATCTGCTTTATATCAAGAGGTCTATTGCAAGGCAGAGCAAGATTCAAAGGATTCAATGTACACTTCAGGCCTGATTTCCTATGGGAACCCTCGGTGCTATTGTTGGGTCATACCTGCCACCTGTGTTTCCTGGCTTTCCAGTGAGACTTACTGGCCTCTCTCAAGTCCTGTTCTCATGGGGCTACAGTCTCTGCAACCACACAAAGGAGTCCTCAACAATACACAAATGTTTTCAAAGTACAGGGAGACACATTATGTAGACTCAAGGTTGCCAGATTGGATAATCGTAATTTCATTTAAAATCATATGTAGATTTTAATGCAAAAATAATCACATAGGCCGTGGCTGGTGTGGCTCAGTCGACTGAGTGTGGGCCTGCAGATCAAATGGTTGTCAGTTTGGTTCCCAGGGAGGGCACATGCCTGGGTTGAGGGCTGGGTTCCCAATGGGGGGCACGTGGGAGGCAACTACATACTGATGTTTCTCTCCCTCTCTTTCTCTTTCCCTTCTCCTCTGCCTCGAAATAAATAAAATCTTAAAAAAAAAGACACTCTTTGATCCTTAAAAAATAAAAATTACATAGGAAAAAGCAGTCTTTTCCTTGACCTGGCTGAGGTCACTGGTCCTGTGGGTTGTGTTGCAGGTGCAACCTCTGTCTCACGCAGGCTCCAGGGAATGAGCCATGCATATTAGTACCTGCAACCCAGAGATCGTCCAAGGTGCTGTGGCTGAGACAGGTGTTAGACACACTGAGTTTTTCCTTTAGTCTCACTTCCCCCAGGGCAGTGCATCTCCTTCTTCCAGAAAAGGTCTCAGGAAGCCTCCCAGGTTCCTAGACTACATGGGATGCTGAGACCCTGGAGTCACCTTCTTCCAGAAAGACACAGACACTGATTCTGGACCAGCAGGTGTTCTGAGATGTGCGTGGATGACTTTACCTGCTCATTTTCATATAGAGTCATCTTGGAATCTGCTGTCCCTGAGTTCACCTAATACCTGGCTAAAAGAAGATCAGGAGGCTGATATCCCAGGAAGGGGACTGGGAGCTCATGATGGGTTAAGGTTTCAGAAGGAGGGAAACCAAAGTGCAAAGTGGTTGTATCTTTTATGACATCACTAAACTGGGATTTGTCTACTGAATGAGGAATCAGGGGAAATGGCTGATGAACCTCATAGGTGAGACCTTATTAAGTGTGTTAACAACAAAGGCCACAGTAAAACTCCACAGGTGCCCCTGTGTTCACACCTCACAGCTCATGGAGCAAGTGTGAAGCCCACACCTTTGAGAATGGCTCCAGTGCAGGAGGTCTAAATCAGGACTCTTGGCCCCTCCAGAAACTGCAGTCCCTGGGAGGAGGCAGCTGACCCATTACCTCTGAAACAAAGACAAAATCTCAGGCAGTAGAAACTGCCACTAAATGTGTTCCAAAAAGACCCCTGTTGAATCCCTTGTCTGTTCTCATCCAACTTGCTCATAACCCTGGATTGCTGTTCCCACAATGCCTGGCAACCTCCCATCCCCTTACTATTGCAATTGTTAAGTAGCATTTGATGTCCAAACCCAGGTTTTTATGTGGGGTGTGTGGGACCATTGAAACCTCACCCTCTTCATCTATGTCAGTCCTCATCTTGACATGCTGATAATAAAGCCTTGGTCATAGCTCTTTTGTCCCTGGTGGGAGAGTCAATCCACCAAATTTCCTGCCCAACACAAGAAACTTCGCTGGTCTTCACCCTGTGAGGACAGCAAATCCTGAGCCAGGCTCCTGTCCTGGCTCTCAGAAGCCAATTCATCCCTAACACAGATGCTTGCCTGGTCCTCACAAGACCTCGATCATGTTACAACTGTGTGCCATCTGCTCACTTGGTGGGTGGGCATTATCACATACATATCTGAAGCTACTTTGGGTGGCAGTCCCTCCAGGTTTTCACAGTGTCTGCAGCCATAGGTGTTTTTTCTAGGTTGCTGGGACAATGACCAACACCACCAGACATTTTTTTCTGTCAGGATTGACCACTGATCTGAGAAAAGATGGCCCGAATGTCCTGGGAGCTAATGTTTGCTGCTGGGTTGTCTGTCCTGTCAGTGTCCCAGTCCCAACTCTGGAGAAGATGCAGAAGCAAATGTCAGATGAAGAGGAAACCGCAGACTACCACAGAAATGCAGGGCTCTCACTGAATTCTACTCACTGTGTCTTTTGTCCCATAAAACAGGGCCACATCCTTGGTGGTCAGGGAGCTCAATTGCAGAGATAACTGGTTCCTAGACATATCAGTAGTGATGGAGATGCGGCTCCCGAAAGCTGGGCTATACCTTGTGCTCCCTGACCAGTATCCTATCTACTCCAGTCTCTTCCCTGGAGACAGGTGTATCCAGATCCAATAGTTAATGCTGGTGTCTGAGCCCCCAGACACAACACAGGTGAGGGATAGGATGACTGAGGGATTCACCAGTCCTGGGCCCAATTACTGCAGCTGCACCTGGGACTGGACACCTGGGGATATGAGGCATCATTCTCTGTCATTCAGGTACACTCCCCTCAATCCCACGGACCTGTGTCTGACATCTGAGACAGTCATGTTGGGGGGCTGTAACCTGGTGCAGGAGGAGACCCAGCAGTCTTATCATTTTCTAGACCATTGACCACAGCTCTGCCTTCCCCAGAAATTCATTGCCATGTGAGGACACAGCTGTGAGTACCTACAACCCAGGGCATCATTGACTTTGTAGCTGAATTGAAATTCACATGTGGGGCAGCCTTTAGTATATAAGTGGAGAGGGACTGAGTTCAGGCATCTTGGTTATTCTGAAACTTCTGCAAGGACATTTCTACTTTGGAACTCACTCAGCATGTGTGTCAGAGATAGAGGATCACCTGGTTTATTAGACACAATGGAATGAGACCAACAGACACCCTCACCTTTCTGAGCATAAGAAGTAGTGGACTGGATGACTGGGTGACATCTTTAAGTTTTCATACACTTTTCAATCAGATTTAAGAAGAATTACCATTTGTGTGTAGCTTCTGAATTTCAAAACTCTACTATACCCACAATTATCAAACATTAATAATATAATTTTATACAACTAATATTGCCTTCATAGAAATATCAGAAATAAAGGATAGTCATTCTTAATATTTTGTTTCTTAATTGATGATATCTCTGATTTGAGTATTGCCCTCCTGACACAGGCAGGTAGAACATCCTGATTTCTTTTTCTTTATGTATATTTTCTTGATAATGCTATTACAGTTTTCCCAATTTTTGCCATTTATTCCCCCTCCACCCTGCACCCCCACCCCTTCAGCATTCCACCACTTAGTTCATGCCCATGGGTTGTACATATAAGTTCTTTCACTTCTCTCTTCCCTACACAATTATTAACTTCTCCCCATTTATTTTGTACCAATCATTTATGCATCTTAACCCCTGTACTTTTCCCCCATTATCCACTCTCCAACCCCACTGAAAACCTCCATGTGATCTCCATTTCTTTGATACTATTCATTTTCTAGTCATTTACTTAGATTTGTTTTCATTTCTTTAAGGTTCAGTTGTTGATAGTTGGGAATTTGTTGTCATTTTACTGTTCGTAGAGTTTGATCTTCTTTTCCTTAGATAAGTCCCTTTAAATTTCTTTTTTTCATTGTTGTTCTAATACAGTTTTCTGTTTTCTACTCCCATCCCATCCCACTGCCCCAGCCCTCCCCAGCTCCCTCCCATTTGCACCCCACCCCTAGCTTTTGTCCATGTGTCTTTCATACTTGTTGCTCTAATCCCTTCCCCTTTTCCCTGGATATTCCTATCCCTCTCCTCTCTTGTTCTCAATTTCAGTGTCTTTAGTTATATTATGCTTGTTTGTTTGTTTTTTTTTATTAGGTTCCTGTTAAAGGTGAGATCATATGGTAAATTTCTTGTAATAAGGGCTTGGTGATGATGAACTCCTTTAACTTGACTTTATCTGGGAAGCACTTTATCTGTCCTTCCACTCTCAATGACAGCTTTGCTAGATAGAGTAATCTTAAATATAGGTCCTTGTCTTTAATGACTTGAATACTTCTTTCCAGCCCCTTCTTGACTTCAAGGTTTCTTTTGAGAAATCAGGTGATAGTCTTATGGGCACTCCTTTGTAGGTAACATTTTCCTTTCCTCTCTCTGCTTTTAAGTTTCTCTTTCTCTTTAATCTTGAGTAACTTAATATTGATGTGCCTTGGTGTGTTCCTCTTTGGGTCTAATTTCCTTGGGACTCTCTGGGCTTCCTAGAGTTCCTGGAAGTTTCTTTCCTTTAGCACATTAGGGAAGTTCTTCTTCACATTTTTTTTTTCAAATAAATTTTCAATATCTTGCTCTTCTTTTTCTCCCTCTTATTCCTCTCCTGCATACTTATCCAGAGTCCTTTTCCCTGTGAATCCTGTCCTAAAGGGGTAGACCTAGAGGACTAGATGGATGCAGACATGTGAGCCTGGGCAAGAGGACATGCAGGCAATGGAACACTGTGCACTACCAGGGGGAATGTGAACTGGTGCAGCTCTTAAGGCAATAATATGGAAGTCTCTCAAAAAAATTACAATCAGATTGGCCTTACAGTCCAGATATTCCACCTTATGTTATGTTTCACAAAAAATCACTATGTCAATGAGTCTTCTATAGTTCCATGTTTATTTAAGCATTATATACAATGCCCAAGACATGGATAAGATAAGTATATATAATGGAATATTATTTTCCATAATAATTGAACATCCTGTCCTAGTTACAACAGAAGTAAACTTTGAGGGTATAATGCTAGACAAAGGAAGTGAGAGGCAGAAAGACTAATACTGTATGATATTGTATATGGAATCTAAAAAATATTAAAAACATCATATTTGTGGTTACTAGAGTTGGAGTTGGGCAGCGGGAGAATCAGATGTTGATGATGTAAAGGTACAAACTTCCATTTGCAGCATAAGTAAGTCCTGGGATGCAATGGACAGCGCAGTGACTAGATTTAACACTGCTCTATGGTGTGTGTGAGTTTTGTTCATATGAGTAGATCCTAAAAGTTTCTAGCACAAGGAAACCTCACTTCCCTTCTTTTTCTTCCATTACCTCATCCTCTCTGCCTTTTCACCTCCTTGTGTCTGTATGAAATGAAGGATATTAATTGTATTTCTGTGGTAATCATATCAGTAGATATGTAAGTCCAGTTATTATGCTGTGCACCTTATACTTAGAGAGTAGGGAATTATCATACTTCAGTAGAACTAGAAGAAAAGTGGGGCAAAAAATAAAATAGGTCTTCTTAAGGTTGACATTGAATTGGCCAACATGCATCTTAAAAGATGATCAACATTAATGATTAGAGAAATGTAAGTCAAAACCATAATGAGAGGTAACCTAACACCCATTAGGGAGTTAATATTAAAAAGAAAATTAAACAAAATAACCAATGTTTGCAAGAATATGGAAAATAGCACACAAAAAACTCACTCACTTGAGCACCCACTAGAAAAAACAGTACAAATGCTTTTCCAAAACACAAAGTGGAAGTGTCATGTGGTGCAGCAATTGGACCCCTGGGTGTACATCTAGAGTGATGCCAAAGAGATGGTTAGACAGCCCTGATCATAGCAGGAATTTCAGAACAGACAATAGGTGGAAACAACCTAAATATCCCTTGATGGATGAAGGGATAAACAAAACCAGTACATACTTACACTGGAGTATTGCACAACTTTGAAAATGGGGATCCTGTCAGATGCTTCACTGTGGATGGACCTTGAGGACTTTATGATGGCAGAAAGAACACTGTCATAAGAAGACAATGATGTATTATGTCACATATGCAAGGTATATATCTAGAGTAGTCAAATGTATTGAAACAGGAAGCAGAATGGTAAGTGCCAGAGCTGGGAGGGGGGGAATGTGATTTATTTGTATAAAATGTCAGAATTTGCACGATAAAACAGTTCTTCATCCTGTTCTATCTCAATATGGATATATTTAACATTACTGAATTGTATACTTTGGATAGCTAAGATGGTACACTTTTTTTTTCTGTGACAATTAATTTTAAAAATATATAAAAGTAGATTTCACAGTTTTTGTGTTGTTCCCATTACATCTTGTCTATGAGACCCATCCACACTCTGTAACATGTCAGTGCCATTCGGACACCACCAGCACGCTGCATATACACTGCACTCTGCTGAGGTTTCTCATTCAGCCCTCATTTATCTTCTCTCCTTTGCTAAGAGAAGCAGAGAATGCAGCAGAGGAGAGACATGTGGGACACCAGGCAGATCAAGGGGTTCTCCCTCAATTTACACCACTTGTGAACTCAACCTGGGCATTTTGTCCCAACTATTCTCTCCATTCATGTGACTATGTTTCAATTGTGCACTTTCCTAACTTTATATAGATTATTGGGAAACAGAATTATAGGCGAAAATGCAAAATTAGCATGCTAAACTGTGGTTATGGAAATAAAGAAATACTTTTGTATCATTACATAAAAATTTAGTGATGGTGTTTGCTCTGCTATTACCTGGTGATTAAAGTTCAGTTGTTACCAACTTTTATCAATGGGTTCCTAAAAACATTGGGGCAGTAACTGCAAAATTGCTCATAATTATACTTTTCAGTTATAAATATTCTTTTTTATTTTCAGCATTGCATCAATTCTGAACACTTAATTTTATTCATATTTGCTACATTTATGTTTTATTTATAAACTAAAATAAATGCTAGCTAAGGTCTTCTATTAAGTACTTGTAGCAATAGTAGCACACAAACTTCTGCCCGAGGCATTATGTAGACTGGGTGTTACCATGCAGAAACACACTGACACATTGTAGAGGAAACAGTGTGCAATGACATGAACAGTTTTGTATCACACCTTCATGCGTAAAAGCCTGTCTTTTTCAACAATAAGTTTGTCTCTGTGTGTATGGTGGTACATGACTGGGTGGGCATGTTACTGTGTGGGACAGAAGTGTGACAATATGTGTGACAGTGTATGTGACTATGTGGCTGTGGTTTTCAGTGTGGCTGTGTATGGCAGTTTGACTCTGGGTGTGACTGAGTTTGTGACTCCGTGTTGTAACTGTGTGTGCGAGTCTATGTGAGTGTGTGTGAATGCACGTGTTGAATCTGTATGTGACTGTGTGTGCATGCAACTCTGTGTGAGACTGTGTTTGACAGTGCCAGTGAGACTGTATTGGTAACTTTCTACTGAGTGTGGGACCATGTGATTGTGTGTGACTGTGACTGACTATGCTGCAATTGTGTACATGACAGCATTTGACTGTGTGTGTGATATTTAGACTGTGTCCATGACTGCGTGCATGACTGTGGAGTGATTGTTTGTTGCCTGTGTGTGTGATTATGTGTTTCCTATTCATGTGCTAAGAGAACAGGATGGATGTTGATTGTTCCTTATGCTAACAGATATATTCACTCTGCACATTGTCTTATGTACTGAAGAGTTCAAAATGCATTTTATTTAAAATTGTAACAAAGACTCTGATTCTTTCTGAAAGAGCTTCTGACTGAACACATGCCTCCTCTCACCTTCGTGATCATGGACAGGACCTGTTGAACATCAGGACAATGGAATCAAGGTTCCCATGGCTTTCTTCAAGGATCCAGCACACTCCCAATGCAAATCCCACCCATGGTGAAGCTGGAAACCCTGTGATCCAGTGTGAAATCTTGATCTCCTACTCACCATTACACCCTCGAGAGGGAGATTGGAATCTGGCCTGGCATTTCCTTGCCCTCAGTGTGCAGTACAGTAATATATAGCCATGTCTCCAGTGGTCACACAGCTCAGCTTCATGGAGAGCTGGAACAGGGAAGTGCCCCTGGGGTCAAGATTCTGCTCTGTAATGACATCTGGCTCCATGCGCCCTATCTTTGGAGCATCTCTCAGAGGTTCCCTAGGCCTTAGCCTGATTCATACAGCTCACTTGGGACAGGACACCTGGGGACAAGGAGAACACTTTGAGTAAGGGAAGGCTCCTTTTTAGCCTCTTGACACACATTGCCTGAGACTTTCAGAAGTCAGTGTTTCTCTAGGAGGAGATCCCCAAGCACATTGTGTCCATGACATGCTCTTGTGCTCAGACCCCTACTCGGCTGACAGAGAGGGAAACGCAGGCTTTCTACTGCACTGCACTCTCCATGGAACCTCAATTTAATTGATGTGTGGGCAGCTTCCCTGCTTCTCAGAGTTTGTAATCCACAATGATGGGGGTCATCACACTGAGTCTCTCACACAGTGATGCACGGCCATACTCTCCAACATCAGGACATTGATCTGCAGATAGATCGTGCTGACAGAGGTGTCCATGGAGAAGGAAAATCCTTCTGAGAAGCCCTGGCCATATGTGGGTTTCCCAGTGTTTGTGTTGACCCAGCCCACATACTGCAGGTTGTCTCCTGGGGCCTGTCCCACCCAGAACACAGCAGAGCTGGTAAAGGTGTATCCAGAAGCCTTGTAGGAGACCTTCACTGAGGCCCCAGGCTTCCTCACCTCTGCCCCAGACTTCACCAGATTCACCTGGGTGTGGACACCGGTGGAGAGGAGACAGGAGTGGGTGAAAATTCCTCATGAGTGTTCCTGGCACCCTCCTCAGCCCAGGGTCTAAGGAGAGCCATACATACAGCCACTGCCACCAGGAGGAGGGCTCTGCAGCTTGACTCTATGGTGAGGGACTGTGCCATAAGGACTAATGTAGAGGAGGGTGTGCCTGTGGGTGGTGATCTCAGGGCACAGACAGACCTAGGATTAACCTAGTCTACCTCTTCCCTTTTGCATATTCATGAGACAAAGCACTTCAAGGCTATTATATGACCCCACCTGTGAGAGGGTGGGAGACACAGGGACCATTCTCAGTGGGAGATTAAGGGTCCAAGTATGTGTCAATGTTATTGACAATGGATATAAGTCCCCTGCCAGCTCTCTGAGCCCTGTATAGACATAGCTCCTCCCAGTGAGGAACAAGCCCCCACAGCGCATGCTCCTCATTGAGAACCTACCTTTTAGTGCCACAGTCCACATGGACCAGTTCTGGGCTTTAATATCTGTAGGTTTTATTCCTTGGATCAGGGTATCATAAAATGCAGCACTGAATAGATTTTAAAAATACCTGTCTCCAGATCCTTAGTATTTGGTTATGAACAAGCCCTAGAAATACTCTTACTGAATGAGGTTCTATTGTCTTATCAAATTTGGTAAATTCTCTGATAGAATAGGATATTTACAGTCACTTCATTTCCAGATCTTATTTTAGATTTTTTTAATGAAAAGAATATCCATGCCACCAGGGGGAATTCCTCCCCACCTCCCTATGCTACTGTTCCTGAAGTTGGTGGCCTCCAATCATGGGCCCTGTGTGCCTCCCACTGTCCAGCCCATGACCTACAGGAGAATGTCCTGTCTGAGTCCCCAGAGCATGGAGCTCTCAGTATCTCTATTTCAGCATTAAAGGCTACATCCTGACTTCAGCATGCTCCTCAATGCAGGGCACTGTGAAGCCACCAGGAAGCCGCTTCACTGCACATGCCAGATGCACCGACTCAGCTGACATCCCTCTATCCAGAAGCTCTAAGCAGTTCTGGGGGACTCTGATGTTCTCAAGTTCCTCTGCTTATAGGTCCCATCTATGTATCTCAACAAGTGGCCATAAAGCCACTGAAGTTCTGCTCAATAAATCACATACTAATATACACACACACACACACAGAGTGATGGTTTTCAGAGTGTTAAACACTGTTCCCCCTTCTCCCGTCCCTAGCCCATGGAAAGAATCTCCACTCTCATCTGAAATCAGTGAGTGACCAACTTTGAGGACAGAACAAAAGCAAACACGATTGAAATGAATGCAGAGTGTCTGTCCTTGTGGTTTCTTGTTTGCCCAGCACCTGAAACCTGAAGACTCAATGGAGACAATCTCCTGGCTTGTCCTCGGGAGGGAAAGACCCAGGGTACCCTCATCCTGTCAGTGTATTCAAAATTGACCTGACTTTTGAAGGGTCTCTCTGATCTACAGGACAGAGGTCCCATTCTGAGAGCACACCAACCAGAAGACCCAATGCTAGTACCATGGGGGACACTGGATTGGTATCTCCCCAGGAGCAGAAGGAGGTACTGATGCAGGAGGAGCACAGACAGAAAAGAGGTTCTGGGGAGTCAGAGCCTGTGGACCAGTGTCAGTGTAGTTTTCCACTGTCCCAGTATGCTGAGAGCCCCTGCACCCCAGCCCCCTTGTCTCCACACAGGAGGTTTGTGTTTGGGCTCATGCTAACTTCCCCTCACTGTGTCCTTGGTGGTCATGGTGCTCAGCTGCAGGGAGAATTGCTTATTGGACTTGTCTCTAGAGGTGGAGGTGTGGCTCTTGAGGGACAGGCTGTAGTAAGTGTTCCCACTACAACATATGCACCCAATCCACTCAAGCCTCATCCCTCGGGGCTGCTGGTTCTAGTTCCAGCTGGTGATGGGGAATCCTGACAGAGTGCAGGTGAGGGAGAGGGTCTCTGAAGGCTTTACCAGTCCTGGGCCTGACTTCTGCAGCTGCACCTGGGACAGGACACCTGGGGACAAGGTGCATCAGATACTATCAGCCATGTTCTGTCAACACAATCCCATAGAACTATGTCTGCCATCTGAGACACTCACCCTGGGGCGGGGGGGCTGTCACCAGGCACAGGAGGAGACCCAGCCATCCCATCTTCTCTAGAGCACAGCTCTGCCTTCCCAAGAGACCTCTTCTCCCTGTAAGGAGACAGTTGTGAGCTCCTGCAGGCCAGGAGAGGATTTAAACTGGAAGTGAGAAAGAAATTGGAATGTTGGGGATGCTGTTCTCATAAGTGAGGAGAGACTGAGGTCACTGCCCCATGTTCTTCTGGGTCCTGAGCACAGTTCTTCTCTCAGATTTAATGATGTGGGTCAGGTATAGGAGGTCAGTTGGTTATGAGACAACGCTGAATCATGACAATAGACAGCCTTTCTTTCTACATTTACAATTTAAAACTGGGCTCAATGAGGGATCTCACTATTTTAATTTCATGGATTTTTCAAGTGAATAGCAAAACACATTAACATTAAGCAGAACATCTGCCCAAGTCCAAAAATGTCATGCAGTAGACTCATTGTTGCCTGATTGGAACATCAAAATTTGGTAGAAAATAACATTTGATGTAAATTTTGATGTAAAAATAAGAGTAAAATAAAATAAAATATAACAGTCTTTCTCTTGACCTTGCTAAGGTCTCCTGGGCATGTACATGGCATTGGAGGTGCAGCCTCTGTCTCAGTCCACCTCCAGAGTACAGGTAACTCAGTTCAGGACCTGCTGCCAGGAGTACATCAGTGGCCCTGCAGCTGAGACAGGTGTTACACACCCTGTGTCCTTCCTTTTACCTCACTTCTCCCAAGACAGTGTAGGTAGCCCCTTCCCACAGGTGAGCCACTCAGGTGGGCTTTCCAGGTTCCTAGACTACACAAGGCACTGACATCCTAGAGTCACCTTCTCCCAGAGAGACACAGGTGCTGACTCTGGGCCAGCATCTGGGTGTTCTGAGATGTGTATGGATGACAGGACCGTTTTCCTGGTCATAGGGAGTCACTTTGGAACCTACTTTCCCGGAAGTCACCTGAGACCCTTGGAGAAGGGAACCTGGAGGTTGATGTCTAGGGAAGGGGACTGGGAGCTCATGATGGGCCAAGGTGACAGATGGAGGGAAACCAAAGTGCAGATTGTGTGTATCTTTTATTAAATCACTAAATTGAGGTGAAACCCATGATGGGATTTAACAGCCTGGTGAATGCTTAAAACCAGGTTTGCTTCCCTGAGTCTTGCACACCCTCCACACACAGAACATTCCCACCCCACTGCTGTCTCCATTATTTAATAGTGCACAGCAAGGGCTGGGGCACATCTGACAGTCTCAGGACACCCATGGATCAGAGGTGAGGTTTCCTCAGGAGATAAATGTTTCAGGATATTCCCCCTTTATTGACAAAAGAGCTGAGAGTGAAGGGTTGGTGCAGACACATGGGACCAAGGTGACATCTGTGATGGGGATGGCAGCAATGCCCTGCAGTTGCTGGGGGACACATGTGAGGATCCCTGGGCACTGACCAACAGTGACGAGCATGAAAGACAAAAATGTGGATTCCTAGGAAGATAAGCAGTGAGAACAACTCTTTCAGTGAGAAGCACACAGTTGCTGTAGGGGACAGCTGTGCCCTGTAACTCAGTCCTGTCCCCTGCACCAATGTGGGGGAGGATACTGATCTCCCCTCCATGGCCTTGGGCATCCCAATGATGTGTGTCTTCACTGAGCCCTGAAGGTGCTCAGACTGGACATTCCCTTCTGTCCCTCCCCTGTCCCTACAATTCTGCCCAGAGATGCATTCCAAATGATGCTTGGATGTCTCTGTATTCCACTTTGCAAGAAGCTTTAGAGACTGTGGCTCCACATAACAGGAACCAGTTGAAGTTCTTGTCATTTTTCTCACTCCCATGTCAGGTGAGAGCAGAGGGAAGGGTTGTGTACCTGACTCGGGCACACTGAACAGTGGCAATTCATGGGTATAAAGTGATTGCTGAGAAGGAAGGGTCCACATTGTTCAGCATGGTCCTGGGTCTGATGAGTGTTGTGGACGATTGCTCATCCCCACTGTCATCCTTGTGACACCTGGAGTCAGAGAGTGCTGGGGCCTAATGTTACATCACACATATTGCATCTCCCTTGAAGAGGCATCTGTGTCCTTGAAATGTTCTGCACCCTCTCAGGACATGACTCACCCTCTCTACCTGTCCCCACACATCCATCTAACACGTGATGTGTTGCAACCATTCAGTGCCGGATACTTTCATAGGATTCAGACAGAAACAAAAACATTCATGGAAATGTTCACATGTCTTACATGTATTTGTTCAAGGGTTGGAAATACATACACGCTTCTAGCTGTGTGTCTTCCTACATGTCCCTGAATGTCACCTGTGTGTCTCTTGCCCTCTGTGTACCTAGTGGGAAGTTCCAACTCCCTTATATACTAAAATATGAACAAAGCCAACTGGAAGCCAACAGATTGTACAACAGAGCTTCATTCTCTGCTTGCAAGCCTACTCAAGGCTATGGGAGCCATTTATCAGACACAGTCTCAGGGCTATGAGAACTCTACTTACCAGGGCTGTTCTCAAGGTTATAGGGAACTGCCTCCCTTATAGACAGTTTGATCCTGATGCAATCCCAAATATGTTACATCTTCAGAGACAACCATGGAAAGGACTATGATTTCTTGTAAATTCCATATTTCTGAGAATAAATTTTCAGATCATATTTTTGAACAGGAAAACATAACTAGAACTCTATGGAATAACCTATACAAACACTGGAAAATAATCAGCACAAACAAAATTGATTATGGGACAGAATGAAATGAAAACTATTGTAGTTTTGAAACAATTGGTAAGCATATTGCTAATTTTTAATCATGTTGTTTTTCAGACATAAGAAACTTAGCATTTTTCGGGGACTTCTGGCCAAGATGGAGGCATAGTTGGACACACTGTGCCTCCTCTCACAATCAAAATTAAGGACAACAAAAATTTAGAACAAAAAAAAAACACCCAAAACGGATAGAAAATTGAATTGTACAGAAGTCCAACAATGATTTGCCCAGACTGGTAAGAGGGGCGGAGTCAGTGGCCAGTGGAGAGGAATCATGGTAGGAAAAAGCAGTGGCTGGTGGCCCCAGAGGTACAAACTCTTGTTGGCACACCCCAGGTGCACCGGCAGTGGTTACTGGGTGCTAGGAGGCAAAGATCAAACCCAGTGAGGTGCACAAAGAATCTGACCATGGCCACATATTCGCGAGCAGATAAACCAGGTGACAATGGACAGCGAGACAGACTGTGCAACACAGGGCCCCAGTGCCAGGAACTGAGGCCTGAAAGCACCCATTGAAAACCCTTTTGGGGGTTGAGGTGCCCGGAGAGACTCCCAGCCTCACAGATTTTGTTGGAGAGGCCCACATGGTCGTGAGACACACACAAGCCCACCCACATGGAAATCAGCACCAGAAGGGCCCAATTTGCTTGGGGAAAGCAGCAGAGGGGACTGGAATCCGAGAGAGCACGGAGCAAGCACCATTGTTCCCTCTTGGAACCCACCCCCACATACAGTGTTACAACCCAGCGACTGGGCTTCCCAGCCCTGGGGAACACCTAAGGCTCTGCCCCTCACTACATAACAGGCACAACCAGACCAAAACAAATGCCTCAAATGGGAGAACAGATCAAAGCCCCAGAGCCAATTCATCTAAGAGATGATAAAGAGATAGCCAACCTATCAAATGCACAGTTCAAAGTCCTGGTGATCAGAATGCTCACAGAATTGGTTGATTTTGCTCACAAATTACATGAACAAATGAAGGCCACAATAAGTGAAATGAAGGAAAGCTCACAGGGAACCAATAGTGATGGGAGGAAAACTGGAACTCAAATCAATGGAGTGGTCCAGAAGGAAGAAAGGAACAAACAAACAGAAAAGAGTGAAGAAACAAGGATTCAAAAAAATGAAGAGAAGCTTAGGAACTTCCAGGACATCTTTAAACATCCCAACATCCAACTTATAGGGGTACCAGAAGGGGAAGAGGAAGAGCAACAAGTGGAAAACTTCTTTGAACAAATAATAAAGGAGAACTTCCCCAATCTGGCAAAGGAAATAGACTTCCAGGAAGTCCAGGAAGCTCAGAGAATCCCAAAGAATTTGAACCCATGGAGGAACACACCAAGGCACATCATAATTACATTAGCCAAGATTAAAATGAAGGAGAGAATTCTAGAAGCAGCAAGAGATAAGGGGACAGTCACCTACAAAGGAGTTCCCATCAGACTGTCAGCAGACTTCTCAAAAGAGCCCTCATAGGGAAGAAGGGGCTGGAAAGAAGTATTCCAAGTCATGAAGGTCAAGGACCTACACCCAAGATTGCTCTATCCAGCGAAGCTGTCATTTAGAATGGAAGGGAAGATAAAGTACTTCCCAGATAAGGTCAAGTTAAAGGAGTTCATCATCACCCAGCCCTTATTATATGAAATGTTAAAGGGACTTATCTAAGAAAAAGAGGATAAAAAATAAGACAGTAAAAAGGCAGCAAACTCACAGATATTAACAACCACACCTAAAACAAAAATAAATGAAGCAAACATCTAGAATGGGAGCGGAAACATAGAAATGGAGATCACATGGAGGGTTGCAACAGGGGAGTGGGAGGAGGAGAGAGGGGGGAAGGTACAGAGAATAAGTAGCATAGACAGTGGGTAGAAAATACACAGTGGAGGGTAAGAATAGTGTGGGAAAAGTAGAAGCTAAAGAACTTATGACACATGGACATGAACTAAAGTGGGGGAATGTGGGTAGGAGGGAGTGTGCAGGGTAGAGGGGAATGATGGGGGAGAAATGGGACAATTGTAATAGCATAATCAATAAAATTTATTTAAAAAAGAAATAGCATTTTTCTTAAGCAGTTTGGTAAATTATTTTGTTAATAAGAAAATATTTTTTTCTTATTTCTTAATAAGAAATATTGAGGCATTTATATTTTCCTCCTGTTTGATCCCTCTTAAATTGAGACCATATTAAATAATGGGTATTATTATTTCCATGGCAATATATTTGTTTGAATAAATCATGCACAAAGCTAATTTATTCATAACAGGACACATAAAGCCATTTTCCAGTAGTGGTTTTATCAACCAAGAATTTGACTGGAATGTTATGTCTGTGAGAGACATGCCTACACTTGGGATGTCAGCAAAAGCTTTAAGGAATGTAGACTGTCTTTGAAGCCAATAAAAGCTACTTGGAGAACGGGTCTGGTACCTCCCTTATTCAGAAGGTTCATGGCAGTCTTTCCAGGCAAGGAGTGATGGCTTTCCTGGGAGATGGCAAGGGAGAGCTCAGGACATTTTGGAAGACCTCAAGAACCTAAGAAACTCACTCAAAGTTACAGGTATTGCAGGTAAAACCTAATACCAACCAGGGGTCTTGACTTCTCTGCTTCATGGAGTAACTAAATCCCATCCTGGCAATTTCTTATAAGAGTCAGGCAAAGCACATTTAAGACAGCCTACATAATCAATTGTTATTCCTGTTATGTTTATGCAAATAATTGGCAGAATTGAAACTTAATGCTGTAAATGAATTAGCCTTTTCTTGGCTTTTTTTAAAAAAAGTGAGTGTGATTCTATGTAGAGAGATTATATTTCAATAGTCTCTGTACCACACAATTATGGACATTAAACTCTAGTTAAGTGACTAGCCTTCAATGTTTTTAACTTATAAACACAACTAGATCCTAACTTTTTTCTGGCTTCTTCAATAATATTGAGATTACACACAATTTGACTCTTCCATGTTACGAGCCCCACTCCTACTCAGGGAGTACCACTGCCAGGCACCATCTCCACCCTGGTCTGTGCCCAGGCCTCATCTCCTCTCCTACTGAGAGCAAGGTGCTCTTGGCTCTGAAGGACAATGGCATCTCTCTTCAGCAGGAAGCAGTTGTAGAAGTCATCTGGCATCATGTTTCCCTAAAAGGATTCAGAAGCAAAATTCTTGAGCAGGAAAGAGAATAGCTAGTTAGACAAAATCAGAGCAAGAATGAGAGGCCAGGTACCAATGGTCACCAAGGCAGAAATCTCAGGTGTGTGGCATCAGGCATTTGAAGACAAGTGAGTAAAAAGTGGCAGACATGCAGATGGTGAACTGGAATGTTGACTAAGGTCATGGATGGGGCGTCCCAGGATCTCCTGTAGACACCTCCCAAACTATCATAATTTCTCCACAGGAGAAAGCCAAAGATACACTTGGGTCCCATGTAGTCTGTATAAAATGCCAAACTGACTATGAAAATTCAGTATTGGTGAAAAGGGTAATGAGACAAATGCAGCAACAAGCATACCTCAAGCTATTAAAATGTCAACTCAGAGATTAAATTTATCACACTGCTTTCTCTACCTGCATGAATATCCCATTCTTCTGCTGGAACTAGTCTTGTTCTATAAATTGCTGACCATGAAACTTTTTCTCCGAAAAGGAAACAGCTTTCTCTCAGGTCCCACTGGAGCATGTCCCCCATCTCCAGGTGTTTTATAACCTGTTCAGGGGGACAGAGAGGAGACTGCTCTTTTCTGAGATATACAAGCAAGTAATTAAAACAGTTTGGACAGATGGAACTAGAGTAATCAATCAACATGTGTGGCAGAACCTTCTGCATGGTGTGGGCCCAGCTCCCACTCAAAGATGCACGGGACCCACATCCACAGATAGGTTCTCTCATGGGTAATCAGATTTGCAATATACTTAGGCTGTTTTGAGAGTGTGCTCTCTGCTGAAACCCCCACACCCTGCAAGTACCTTGCAGGGCCCAATGTAACCCGCTGCCTATTCATTTGCTAATGTCCTTCTGTGATGTAATGAGGGGCATTGGCTCCTTTGTTGTAACAGAGATAGTGAAGGATCCACCTTGGAATGGAGGGGGATATTATTAGAATAAAGGCCTGTGGTGGCAGAGGCCACAGCTTTGGCTCCTCTTGAGAGAAAAGCCTGTCTATTATCCTTATTCCTCCACCAGACTTGCTAGTCTGTGTGCATGTTTTAATTCATCCATAATGACATGGACACTACTGGCTGGTGTCCGCATCAGCTGGCGCCCTGGAACAGGGACTCAGAAGCCAGGAGCCATCATCATTATGGACAACACGCCAAAGTGGGGGTATTTGAGCGCATTCAGCCCAAGGTAAGGGCTGATGATCCTGGGTGTTGCTGAGGATGTAGGGTGTGCTGGATTCAGAGGAATAGGATTTTCTTCCTAGGTTGCTCTCTCTCACGAAAGAAAGCCTTGCAACAATACCTTTAGTAAGCAGAAGCTTGGCTCCCTCTCCAAACTCTTGCCGGGAGGCGACCTCAACCAAGGTCTGGGCTTGGGAGAAAGAGCAAAGATTTTTCCCTTTAATCAGCTTTTAAAACCTCAAGTAGGTACAGCACAGTTATAGGCCTCTCAGTAAATTCTTTCTTTTAGCTCCATCTTGCGGCCCATTAGAAAAATTTCTTTGAAAGTTTCTGTGGACCTCAACCATGAGGAATGAGCTCTTTTTAGATAGAGCAATATTTTAGCTTTTAGCAGTTTTGGGGGCTGCTGTCTCCCACATAAGGGATCTTTGCATTATGGGACCACGGAAGGGAAGGGCACGATGCACACAGCCTGGCACAGCATGGGGTTTCGCGCCCCCTGTTGGGTCCAGCTCACAACAAGGCAGAGCCACGCATTGCTTGGAGGAACTGCCCCACCCAAGTGGAGGTCGGCCACTTTTCCGCGGTGCCCGGCTGGTGCAAAGGGAGGGGAGCACGAGTCCCCCGAGGGCCCTTCGGTGGGTCTGGGGCCACCGCGCTGCCTCCGCTGCATCCCGTGTTGGGGACCTGGTCTACAAGGACCAGTTGCACCATGCCGTGGGGACGCGTGCACCCTGCGATGACCGGCCGGACGCCGCGCATGGGGTTTGGGGCTCCTGTCTCCTGGCCGCTTGCTGCCCTGTAGGGTCTCTCTGCCAGTGGGAGCCAGCTGTACTGGGGGAGGCACCTAGCCACACTAGCGCACTTGCGACCATTTAAAAAAAAAAAAAAGAGTAAATGTATTTGCCAGTAGAGAAAAGACTGTTTCTGAAAGTTGTGAATATTCATAAATTTGTCAATCTAAACGCATGCTATAGTGGGATAGGGGGTGCCACGTGTTAAAAAATATTAAAAAATCCTCCTTGTTTATGCCAGAGTTGTGACCTCATTGTTATAATAATAATTAAAAGTAGGTGTATTGTTTTCTGTGTAGAACTAGCTAGCCCTTCTATGCAGAAAGCAAAATAACATTTTTAAACTCAGTATATGTAAATGCTGATTGTTTCCTTGGGTAAGAAATGGCTATTCTCCCAGAGGAGACAGTTAATTAATCAAGTCATAAAAGGCCCTTGGCGCACAAACTTTTCTTTTGTCCAAAACATTTTTTTCAGAGCACCTCCCCACTCCCACTGCAGCTTGCAGAAACAGCAGGGGGCCTGTCTTTCCAAGCTAAGCTAAAATATACAAGTTCATTAGCTTGAGGCCTTTAATCATTTAAAATGGCCTCAGCAAATTAAACTGATAATGGCCCTGTATACTCTTACAATCCAACCAGTCAGAAAATTGTAGAATGGGCTCATCATATTGTTACAGAGCAACAGAAAGGTTCTTGAGACTAGGAAAAAACTTCCAAAGTCTCACTTTCTCGAACCTGAGGGGTCAGTCTATCACGGGCAATTCAGATCCCGGACGAGCCCCCAAAAACTGTTACCGAGCAACAGAAAGGTCTGTTATTGTCCGCCGCCTTATGGAAAGATGTCTCTCAAAGCCAGAGATTTGTGAAAAGGAAAGGAAATGTTTATTAATGCTATACAGAGTTAAAGTAGCAACCTAACATCTCCATTAAAATATCAAAGTCCTTTAGGATACTCACAGACACCCGCAGTGCTTCCTATCTCCCTCTGCCTAAGTCAGGGAACCGTAATTGCAAGGAAGAGAAGCAAACATCTGGGATCCAGGCTCTTGACACTGTCAGCTGTGTTGTCATCCAGGCAGGATCTCTGGTTAATCTGAAGCCATTTGGCACCTTCTCATGGCCTACTGGCAAGAGTTCTTTCACTTTTCTTCTAGGCAAAGTCTCTCTTGTTCTCAGGCCACACAGCCAAAGGGAGCATCCCAAAGCCGCGTGGTCTTTCTTCTACCAAAGCTGTGGGGAAGGGGTCCCCACTATGGCAAAGCCTCGTGGCTCTCCCTCTTCACCAAAGCTGCAGGGATGTGCACTCTGGTGAAACCACGTGGAATCTCTCCCTCTGGCAAAGCTGCGAGAGGGTCTCTACTCGGGTAAAGCCGAGTGGCAATTCTCTGCTAAAGCCACATAGTGATTTTCCCTCATAGAGTTGTGGGTCCTCCTCTCTGGTGAAACCGCATGGATCTCTCTAATGGCTGCCGCGTCTCCATTTTAAATACTGGCGCCAACCCTCCTCTGCAGCCCTATTTCCGACTCCTCCTACAATCGGTTACACCTGCCAGCATTCCTGTATGTTTCCAAGGTTATTGGGATGCCATCATGAGTTTGGGCAGGCGTGTCCTCATTTTCTGGAGCCAATCTTCTCCAAGCTCCCATGCAGGCACTTTAACTTAGGGTTCCTCCCCCAGTCACGTCCTTGGGGAAGTCCTTTCCATCCCCCTGGCTCAGAGCATGGCCACAGCTGTTTAACGTATCTATGAAACCAGTTAAAGGTTATAGATATGTTAAATGACCATTCTGGAGGTTATCTGCAAAACCATTGCTATGCAAAACAACTCAATGGCCCTGCTCCATTTGTCCCTTCCCTCAACTCACACCTGAGGGGAAAAGGGTGAGGACAACTTATATGTCTGTCTAATATTTCCTGGAAACCCTGAGTTCTGAGCCCCATTCCAACTCTCTTTTTGCACCCCCCCTCCTTGGCTGCACCCTGTTACAATATTTTTAAAAAATCTTTTTAAACAGAAAAAAGGGGGAGTCATGAGTCCTTCCCCCTGAAAATTTGATTACATATAATTTTCTAAATTGTGATGAATTGCTTTGTACTCCAATTGAGAAACATTTTCAGAAGAAGGAGCCAAAGTCATCTTATCTTCAGGTTTTGTATATAGAGATTCACTGAGAGATGGCTCTTGGCAAAGCCTCTGTAGATTTTTTAACTAAACTTGGGGAAGAGGGTGTGTCTATTTCCATCCCTACAGGTCCTGTCTGGCTGCCAGCCAAAGCAGTGGGGCCTTGTCGTGGGTGGGACAGACACCAATCTCTGCTATCTGGAGCTGAGAACCAATCAACTGACAGACCAGATGGCCCAGCTGACCCTGAACGAAAAAGAATACGGACACTTAACTGTCACTCACGGGCCTATGCCTGCCAATGGAGGAGGTTGGAGCCTGCCCAATGACAGGGGCCAAGGCTCGGGTGCCACCTGCAGAGACTGACAACCCCTCGATGCCCCATAGTGTCCAATAGTTGAACCCTAAAAACTGTTTCTATGGACTGGACTTACAAGTTTGGGTCCTAGCAACCCTTGGATTCCCCTTTGTCTTAATCCCTATTTGTGCCTTATGATATATATAAAGGTTGTAAATACTGCATTCGGGAACAGCAAGTAGGTTCCACAAGTTTAAACAGTTAAAATTACATTTACAAACCAAAAAAACTGGGAGGTTAAATGTTGGGAACTGCACTGCCTGGTCTCAGAGGCTGTAACACCTCATGGCTGGGCTGCATACCAGCCCAAGGGACCCACTTCTTCTGGGTCTGTTTGGTCAGGAGGACCTGGACCAGTAAGGAGATGAGGCTTATCTCCCTGGCAGGAGCGCTACTTCTGCTGCATTCATATTTGGCCTCCAGTGCTTGGTCGGTTAGTCAGTGATGGGTAAGACTCATTGAGGGAGAGGCAACCCAAGCCAGACATGACCAAATGGAACGGTCCTCAGGGAAGGACTTGGGGGGCCACAGCAAAGAGAGGGTGATGGACCCTCACTGACCCCCCCCCCCCGGCTATTCTGACATAGCCCGAGTCCCCATTTCCATCCAGGAGATGTCTCCTTTATTCATTTAAGCCTGAGACAATGCCAAAAGTAGATGCAACCCTGTGCTGGAAAAGGCAGATTCCTTGGGGCAATCAGGCCCAGGAAGGAAATTGTGGAGTCCTGTGAAGCCTACTTCGCTGATACCCTCAATTTAAATGATAAGGGTCCAAGCCTAAAATAAGTGTTTCCCCCAAAATTTTATGGCACTTTAGCTATTTAACCTTGACTCAGAACAAGCCCTCAGAGTTATTTGAATGTTACCTATTTGGCCATTACTGTCTAACAATGATTGATTGGGATTAATCTGAATCCCAGTGGGTCTTTGGAACCTCTAGTTGCTTACTGATTATACTAATGTTATATGTATTTTGATATACTTACAAATTATTTTCACAAGGTCATGTGGAAGATCAGGAAACAGCAAGCTTTGGGGGATCATAGTGGTTTTATTAAAATGAAAGGGAGTATATGTGGCAGACCCTTCTGCATGGCCTGGGCTCAGCTCCCACTCAAAGATGCACGGGACCCACGTCCACAGATAGGTTCTCTTGTGGGTAATCAGATTTGCAATATACTTAGGCTGTTTTGAGAGTGTGTTCTCTGCTGAAACCCCCTCACCTGCAAGTACCTTGCAGGCCCAGTGTAAATGCCTGCCTATTCATTTGCTAATATCCTTCTGTGATGTAATGAGGGGCATTGGCTCCTTTGTTGTAACCAGGA